>BPTQ01000009.1:39334140-39366305 GCA_019973895.1 Chrysanthemum seticuspe
AAAAAAAAAAAAAAAAAAAAAAAACGGGCTACCATCCTACATCTATCCTTTAAATTTATGTTTGTTTATTTTAGTCAGCTAGAGTTTAGAATTTCGAGTCTTGGCTTAGCAACGGCATTCTTCGTAAGCTTGTAACATAGAGATTTTTGACTTGCCACCACTAAAAAGCCTATCCGACCAAACCCTTTGCTTCCCTACTGTAAGCCTAACATTACAACCCTTTAAAGACCTCTTTGATAGTCTTTCCTAGGTGATTACGCCAAAGCGATGGAGGTTTGATCTATTCTCAAGCCTATGGTAATCTATGTACTAGGACCGGTTAATGAGTGTTTATCTTCCATTTCCGATTTGTTATATTTCATATACACCCAAGAGAGATGTGAGTATCCAAACACCCCATGTGAGATGCAAGTATGTAATTTCCGTGCTTGTTATGACTTTTGCGGGGCTTATATGTGTTGTGGACCGTTTTGAACCATTGCTTCATGACCCCCAACTTATAAATTAATTGGCTAAAAGCACATTTGCTTGAGGACAAGCAAATACAAAGTGTAGGGATATTTGATAAGGTTTTAAAAGGTACCTTTTTTAGGGGTCGTTTAAGCCCTTACTTGATCACTTTTGTATCCGTTATTGCTTAATATCCTTCCTTTTCACTTTTTAGGTCTCTTGAAGGCAAAATGCTAAAATGGCACTTATTTGGACGAAAAGGCGCGAATATACGAAGAAAATGGTCAAAGTCAGAATCGAGACACTCAAAGCTGCTGAAAACACAAGGTGACGGCGTCAGGTGTTATACGCGACGCCGTCGGAGGTTTCTGTGACGGCTCAGAAGCCAAAACTCCTAATTTCAAGCGACGACGTCAGGTTAGAAAAGAGTAGACCGTCGCAACTCAGACGGCCTAGATGCAATCCAGACGGTGTCAGAAGCTGAAGAGGACGGCGTCACAAGCATAAGGTGACGCCGTCGCAAGTCTAACGTGGCCAAGACGAAACCCTAATGATGGCGATCCTAAACGGCGTCACAAAACATAAGGTGACACCGTCGCAAGTGTAATCTTATACATAGAATCCGAATTTTTCAGTTTTTAGTGTGTAGTCTTTTGGAGTAAAAACCTAAACCGAACCAAGGGTATCTTGTACAGTATTTTAGGGTTCCAAAGCCTATCTTACATCAAGAAAAGTGTTTACTTCATTAATACAATTATGTCTTTGATTATTTGTATGTATGCTTGCATGTTCTCCATGTCCGGCTAATTTACTTGTGTGTTTGCTTAGGGAATATGAAACTTAATTATTGAATATTGAGTGGTTGTCTCTTATCTTAGTTGATTAATGATCTAGTAATGCGATAGGTCATTCGTTGTGTACTTAATGCTTGATTAAATCTTTGTGAACCTTAGAATATGACTCCTTGAGTAGTTGTAAGCTAAACCATCCAAAGAGTGCCTTAGAGTAGGAGTTTATCATCCCTAGTGGGTTTTGTAGACGAGACCCTTTGGTAAGTTCAAAGATTTAGGGAGAAACGCATACCCTACAACCTTAGACACACAACGCAACTAGGAATAAGGACGTGACAATTCAACCACCAATAGGAGATAATTAAGGAGTAGTAAAACTTAAGTAAACACATCTTTAAACTATCATACAAGCACACAATAATTAGACATAGACTACATACACCTTAGATTAGATAATTAGATAAGTAGAGTAATCGGTAGCAATACCAACCCCCCAAATCCAATACCCTGAGATTCGTACCTTTCCATTTCCTAAAAAAATATAAAAAAGATAAAAAATAATCTTCCTCAACCCCAACCTTAGCGTAGTAACTTCTTACTAGCATTCCTATTCCCCTAGAGAACGATATCAATACCCGTGGCTTACCCTAATACTGCACAACAACGATTAGGTTCACTGCCTAGGGTGTTGAAAAACTTGCTCGACGAAAAGGAAGTTCCTTTGACCCCAAACGACGCGTATAGCGTTATCAGTCTTTCTCTTAGGCTTGTCCTGAGCTTCCTAAGATGACTCACCGAGTGACTGTTCACTCAGTGACTTAGTAGATGTTCACGGATATTTAACACTTAGTGTAAGTGAGAAAATGTCTTCTTCTTACACTGATGATACATAAAAGAAAGTAAAGGATACTTATTCAACATAAAACATTCTTCATTCATAGATTACATCAATCCTAAATATAGCTAAACAGATAATGTGTACAATATTCTCAGTCCAAATAGAATCCCAAACTTTCTAGCTTCATTCTCTTAGACTTGAGCTTTTCTTGATCAGGGTGATCAACAATCTTTTTCCTCAGGCCCATGTTGAACTTTGCATTCTCAGTGGTCTTGACATTTGATGCCATTACCATATATCCAACCATGGCATCAATCCCTGCAAGGTCAATGTCACTCCATCTTTGGAAGCCTTGATTCCCATAAGCATCGATGAAGAACATTCCATACTCAGGCTCTTCTATAACCATATTGCTGACAAAGGGAACTTCTTCAAGAGGGACACGATTTCAGTCAAGTCTAGGTACCTTGATTTCAGGTTCAGGCTCAATCTGATTCCTCTTTCTCCCTGAGGATTGAGCTTGTGACTATTGAGAAGAAGCAGGAAGGGCAGACTGAATTCCAAGATCTTCAAGCATTTTCTTCAGTCTTGCGTACCTGTTGCTCAGTGATGTCATCGAGTCCTTGACAATGATGTTCCTATTCTTTTCAATAATTGAACCCATTTCATCTAGCTCAGTGATCCCAAAGTCAGAGAACTTGAATGGATCATGTACTTCAAACTCTGTGATGGGTTGGTCTTTGGTTGAATATTCACATATGTGATGGGTTCAAGCCTTAGTCTTTGTGTCATGGTCCAATTATACTGCTCAATCCTCTTTTTCCTCAGCTCAGCCATTTTTTTGACCTTCTCAGAATGTTGTTTCTTGAAAGCCTCTAAATTTTCATACCGAGCTTTTAAGACTTTGAATTTGACATTGTCAGTGGTGACCTTCTTTAGGTCAATGCCAAGTGTCTGAGCATCTTCCTGAACAATCTTAACCACTTCAGTCTTTGTTAAAGCTAGTCTTCTTTCTTCTTCAACTGCCCATTTTAGTTCCTCCTCTTTCTCCAGATGAGCATTGATTTCATCGTTTGTTAGGAGGAGAATCTTCCCATTTATTTCAAAAGGCTCCCTAATAGGTGCATTAGTGTCCTGACAGACAATCGATGAAGCTTTAACAAGTTTAGGTTGTTCAGGAATTGAAGTGGTTGCAATCCCTTTGCCTTTACTCTTGGAGTCTGTTGGCTATTCATGGATCTCTTGTTCAGGCTCTGGCTTGAAGGATGAGATGGACACAATTGCCTTTGGCTCTTTAGTATCCTCCTAAGTATGAGAAGGAGTTGTTCTTTCAGTGGCTTTCTCCCCCCAACTGTTGCAGGAACTTCAGTGAGAGCAAGATTTGGCTCTGGCACTGATGTGGAGGGGGTGTATTGACCCTTGAATGCCTAATAAATTTTAGACATCATGGACTTGATTTATGAATTGTCCTTCTTGAGAACTAAGAAGTCCGAGCGGATGGAGGCATGAGAATTCTCCAAAGCAGTCATCCTTGACCTAAGATTCCAAGCCAAAGAGTTTTTAGATTTAGCCCAGATTCCCATATTATTTCCTTGAGTAGTGATCCTAAACTGGATGTCAGTGTTTGAGGAATGAAGACCCTCAATATCAAGGTTGTTGATTATTTTCAGAAGCTCACTGAGGCTGGTTGAGTTTTGGATGTATGCCTCAGAAGCCTCAAGAACTTTCTTTGTGAGTGCAAGATCATCTTTCACAGCTTCTTGAATGGTTGTAATCCCCTGATGAAGCTTTTTAAGAGAATCAAGAAAACCAGCTAAGTGTTGATCCAAAGTATTCAGGGAGTATTCAACATGTAACATATTGGTTATCATAAACACATAAACAAAAAGATCTAAGGTTTGAATTAGGCAAAGTTTAGAGAGAGAAAGTGGAGAGAATGGGAACTTCTAGTGAGAGAAAGTAATTTTGTATTATGAAGCTCCAACCTTCTACCTTGAGAGGTAGAAGGTATTTATAGTTTTTACAACAAACGCCACCTACGGGCTGTGGATCAGGTATACAGTGGGTAAAGACCCGTCCGTCCTCCACAGTGTTACTTAACTAAATACTTATAATAACTAAACGACTAAGACTATGAGCTTTCTAATGCTTAAAAATACTTGAGGTGACCGAATCTTTCACTTACGGATTTAGAAAATTCTAACAATCTCCCCCTAAGGGAGGCCACCTCAATTAAAACTGGATAATACATTTTGAGTTCTAGCATTCTATTACACGTTCTTTGCTTTGTAGATCGTAATCTTTAACTCTTCAAAGTCCGCATGCTTTGTACTTTCAGTGGAGGTCTTTAACTGATCCATGACTTGGTGATCTTTGAGCTTTCTTTGAGAACATCAGCCATAGTAAATCTCTCAATTTTCCTTTGTTGTATCACCTCCATGTGATATTTGTGACTTTTGGACCGACATGATCACACGTTGTTGGATCATGATATTCTGCATCTGAGTAGCGGAATCATTGCTTAATGGTATCAGAGCTTATCATGATTTTTTTAACGCGAGTGTGAGCATGCGGTTATGGATTGACTTCTCAATATTGATCAGTTGCAACCGTCAAATGTTCCTGCAAACAACAGTTAGCAATAAAACACACAAAATTGTCTTTGTTCACTTTTGATGAATAGGGTTGCAAGAACCACGGTTCCCCATTGATCAGTATAAATATTGTCTGTAATTAGGTAGAGTTCCTAAGAATCTCATTGACAGGGCTTCGCAGCTTGATCTAGCCGTTCTCAAACCGGAGCGTCCAAAAGTAGACAACACGGAGTGAGTGAACCAGCGAATTGAGATTCACTGATTGATGAAAATTTTATTTGGAAAAAAATCGCTTATTGCTGAAGAGAAAGATTTTGCAATACGACGAAAGTTTTATGAGAAAATTCAAGTTTCAATCATAAATACTTTTGTTTGAGAAGTTAACATGCAGTTGATGTGCTAAGAGAAAAGAATTGTGGAGCACATCAAAAGGTTTTTCAAAAGTATTCGTCAATCCATTTCCTAGACCAAGGTTGATTCAAGATTAAATCACCCCATCGTTTCTATCCAGTTTTCACAAGTTTGAATCTTTTGAAAGATCTCACTTGTCACCCACCAAGATCTTGTTTGATGTTGGCTCTAGAAGGATTTCGATCTTCATCGTGAATACTTTAAGTATCACTCGGATGTTATGGAAAATACCACAAGGATAATGCGCAGGACTCTCAATATATAATATTACTTTCCACATTGTGTGGAACAACAAGTCTTCATGAATTGTGTGTCCTAATGAGATTTATTGTGATGATCTCTTGGCTCTAGACTCAATAGTGCATTTTGGTTTCTTGAGCGGAGACTTGGGAGAAGGTCTCCTTTTTCAATATCAACCATCTCTAAGAGAAAGTCGATAGATTATGTAGGTTTCCCGTGAGAATGAAACAAGTCCTTTTAAGATATCTTGAATAGCTTGGGAAGTTTAGTGCAGTGTGTCACTGGGTCCATGACGTCTAGTCTTCAATACCGGAGTTACCTTAGTAACCACCAGTAGCATATGTATTGAACCTAGGTTTCTGCCCTAAGGTTGAATAATTGTAGCGCTATTTCTTTTCACCCTTTCAAATTTAATTTCTTTTTCATTCTTCAACCCCTTCAGTACTTACCAAGATTTCATTACTAGAATTATGTTGGGTTAGTTCCAGTTCTAGCTCTATCTTAGTCGGCACTCTTCCCTTATTCTCACTTTTCTCCTTTTTTTTCATCATACCTAACGACTTCTACACTATCTAGTGGATTTTACCTGGGTAGATCCCTCCGGCTCTAGCGGGATCATGGGAACAATACCTAACCTTACCATCCTTATAACTCCAATGCGTAAAGTAAAATGGTCGGTCTTGTGATACAGTTCTTTCCGCCTTGAAACCAAATGAAAAACCATTTGAAAAATCAATCAAGGTACTTGTGATATAAAATTAAAGCATTTTGTACCTCAATTATTTTGATCTTTCATAAATGCTCCCCCTCAACACGTGCGATGGCTCTTGAAATCATTTAGCACATGGAGGAAGGAGTGCTTGTTTGAATCATTAAACAATCACCCTTTTATCAAAGTTAATATTTAAATCACAATCTCTCTCCCGATCAAATCTAATATTTAAATACTTTAGAAAACATTTTGGGGAAAGATATGGTTTTCTTTTAAACTTTTACTGATAAGGAACATTTAATCGCTCCCCCTCAATATGCACATCGATATTCGAAAGAGTTTAGCACATATTAGAGAGAACCTTCACTTCGAGTCAAAACGATCACCTTTTATCAGATTTCATATTTAAATCACATTCTCTCCCCCGATCAAAAATTTCAAACCCTTTGAGATTTTTTATCCCAATTGATTTAAATCATTTAGAAAACTTTTTGGGGAAAGATGTGGCTTGATTTAAAACTTAACTGATAAGGAACAGATTTAAAACATTTATTCACCACTTTATATCGTATAGTAAGTCATCTACAGTGCATAAGACGCAAAACAAAATTTGATGAAATATCTCCGTACATTATATTGTATGTTTATTCACTTGTTAGGCATTTGACACTGAGAATGACTACTGAATTATTTTGGTACCAATTGTTTGAAATGTTTGAAGTCACTCTCCCCCTCAATCAATGACCGTAGTCGTTGATTGAGTGACAAATGTTTTGACAAAATGAAGACCAGCTGATTATCAAAAACAATAAGTCCGATTTATTTTTAAACCATGTTATCACGATGTGGAAACAAATATTTTCCACAAGAATCTTTAGAAGGAAAAACATTTGTAGACGAACATTCGTCTTTTTGGCAACAAATTTTCACAAATTTTTGTTTTTAGGATAAGTGCTCGATATTTGTCAAGAAATCAATTTTGCACAACACTTTCCTTTCTTTAAAAGCGGGTTACAGTCTGAAATAACTGCAAGCCATGATTTTAAGCCCGGTTTACTACCTGAAATGACAGTAAGCCATTGTTTAAGCGCGGGTTACAATCTAAATTAATTGTAAACCATTTGTTTGAGACATGTTTTGATAAATATTTACACCTTCTACTCGAAATTCATCTCAATTCTCATGCCATTGTTTAATGACATTTCTAAGACCGTAGATGTTATCGATACCAGAAGACATGCCTTGAGAAAGCAATATTTTTGGAATTTTCAAATTTTCTGATTTTTATGGATTTTTGTTGATTTTATATTTTTCTATTTTCTTTTTGTTGGTTTTGTAATTTTGTATTTTGCTTTTTGAAAAAAAAATATTTACAAAGAATTGGTGAAGAAACTTATTTACTCCTCATCCTTTTCCTGAAGATGTTTCAGTGTTTCTGCCTGTAGACTCTTTATGCCGAGTTGAGGGAGGATAAACTCAAACCGTTCTCTTGGAAGAGCTTTAGTGAAGATGTCTGCCAACTGATACTCAGTCCTGACAAAGTAGAGTTCAACCACAACTTTCTCTACTTGTTCCCTGATGAAATGATGTTGAATATCAATGTGCTTCGATCTTGAGTGTTGGACATTGTTGCAGCAGAGAGAGATGGCACTTTTGTTGTCGCAGTACAGAGGAATTTTGTTGAATACAAAGCCATAGTCAGATAGTTGGGATCTCATCCATAAGATTTGAGCACAACATGATGACATGGCAATGTATTCAGCTTCTTTAGAAGATATGGAAGTGCTCATTTGCTTCTTAGATGACCATCTCACTAGTTTATCACCCAAAAACTGAGCACCTCCTGATGTACTTCGACGAGTATCTTGACACCCTGCATGGTCAGCATCTGCATAGGCTGTTAGTGACATGGCGGTGTCCTGTGTGAAACCTAACATGATACTCTTTAAGGATCACCCCTGGGTTCATTTTGAAGTTCTCAAAGTCATCATAAAGCTGTGACTCTCGATCTTCCTTAGTCAGTTATGATCCAGAGAGAAGCATCTTGACATTGTCCCAAACTGCTTTGGCCTCGGTATTGTGATTAATCAGCTTGTAAATGTCCTCCGGTAAACCTTGAAGTACGATGTTTGAAGCTCTAATGTCAGCATCGTATCTTTTCTTCTCCTTGTCATTAAGATCATCATAAGTCCTTGGTCTATCCATAACCAGAGTGACAGTTTCATCTGCACCAACTTCAAGTTGATCTCTTGTGATGCCCATTTAGAAAGGTCCTTCATCAATTGACTGAAGAATGTTAAGACCATTCTCTTTGCCCAAGCAATACAACATGATTCTATGTTCCCAAGAGTCATAATCAGTTCTTTCCAGCATAGGAGGGCGGGTATCGGACCCAGCAGCTTGAACGTCATCTGAAACATTAGACATGATTTCTAAGTACACGGGATTTTACTACTCTTTGATTTAACTGAGAATTATAATCTTTCGCGGGATTTTACAAAATCAAGAGGAAACCGTAGAACTCAAATCACAAGTATCAAGTCTCAAGAGACACAACGCAACAACCAAGTCGCAACACACTCAAATCGCAGCACCTATCAAGTCGCAGAGACAAGTCGCGGCACTTTGACAAAACGGAAGAACAAATCGCAGCTCTTGACAAAACGCAGAGACAACTAGCAGTACTTGACAAAACGCAGAACTATCCAAAACGCAAGAACAAAAGGCAACACTATCCAAAACATACGATCAAAACGAATCACTATCCAAAATGCAAGATCAAAATGCAGCACTATCCAAAACGCAAGATCAAAACGCAGCACTATCCAAAACGCAAGATCAAAAAGCAGCACTATCCAAAACGCAAGATCAAAATGCAGCGCTATCCAAAACGCAAGATCAAAATGCAGCGCTAACCAAAACGCAAGATCAAAACGCAGATCTCTTTCAATAGTACAAGCACTACTTGTCCTTTTTTCCTTTAGCAAACAAACCACAGTCCAATATTAATAAAATAATCAAGTCGCAGCCAAAAAACAACCAAAACGCAACCTGGAACACTACAAATCGCAGCGAGCAACAACAAAACGCATCCAAGAAATAAATATCGTAAGTCAAAACGCAGTCAAGAATATTTCCTAAAACCTTGATTTTTTCAATCAAAAACACCACAACCAAGATGAATCAATCCTTCCAAACCCAAAACTAAACTAATATGATGATCCTAAATACAAAAGTACAACCAAAATGCAAACTTTACCACTAAATAAGATCAAAAGAGTGAAAAAGTCTCTAAACTCATTCAAACCATAAACTTATTAATAACCAATCAAGAATCCAATAACACAAAGTATATGATCAAACCATGGCTCTTGATACCAATTGTAACATATTGGTTAATATAAACACATAAACACAAAGATCTAAGGTTCAAATTAGGGAAGAGTTTAGAGATAGAAAGTGGAGAGAATAGGAACTTCTATTGAGAGAAAGTAATGTTGTATTATGAAGCTCTAACCTTATACCTTGAGAGGTAGAAGGTATTTATAGTTTTTACAATAAACACCACCTACGGGCTGTGGATCAGGTATACAGTGGGTAAAGACCCGTCTGTCCTCCACGGTGTTACTTAACTAACTAATTATAATAACTAAACAACTAAGACTACGAGCTTTCTTATGCTTACAAATACTTGAGGTGACCGAGTCTTTCACTTACAGATTTACTAAATCCTAACACAACAGCTGAGCGGTGATCAACATGGGCATTATGATAATCTTCAATAGAGGCCCTGAGGTCAACATAGCTAGTAGCTGCCTTAGTATGCTGATCCCATTGCTCCTTGATAAGCTCACTGAAGAGGTGAGTGTTGGCTTTTTGCAGGAACTTGACAAGTTTCCTTTCAGTGAGTGGGAGAAATTTTTGAATGTTCTTCAAAACTTTTGGACACGAAGAAGTTGTTGAGTTAGAAGAATCACCCTCATGAGAACGAGATTCTTCAAGCTTTGAAGGTTGTGGTGGTGAAGACGGATGCTCTTGGTCAGTGTTGTGAGTATCAGTGTCCAGGTCTTCACCTGCAGTAAAAACTTCTTCATCACTTTCAACGAGTTCATCTTCAAATAGGAAAAAATACTGAACATCTGCCATAGTGTTGAGATGCAAAAGAGGGTTATCCAGGTCCCCTTCATAAGAAGGTTTGCCTTCATTTCCAGTCAGGGTCCGGTACATCAATCTCGTGGAGTGGGTCTCTTCCAGTTGGTACTTAGCACCAGACCCTGATTGATCAGCTCTAGTGGGGTGATTGGTTTCGTATCAATGGGTGGTTTTTGTCCCCCTAAGTCTTTATCCCCAAGTGGCCCTTCAGACACTGGTGGGAATTCTCCAGTGTCATCCTTAGGAACCTTGGAAGTTAAATCCCTATCAGTGGGTTGTATATTTCCCCTTGATTCTTTGGGATCAGATTTTGTGCCCTTAGAAAAAAATTTTGATGTGCGAATGTCCTCATCAGGCGTGGAAGGCGCTTCCCAACCAGTGGCTTTTTTGTTTCCCTTTGGATCATGGGGAGTAGTAGTTGAGGCCAAGGACACTGACTGGGATTTTTCAGTGCCCTTCGTTGCCTCAGGAGGTGGTGGAACTTGGTATCCCTTGGGTGGTCTGGTAGACAGGTCTTTTTTCCTCTTTTAAGGAGGTTCTCCCAAAGCCTCAGGGCCCTGTGACTTGGTTAAGGTTGAAGTCATAGTCTGAGTCTTCCCTCTTTTTTTCTTTTTAGGAGGAAGAGGTGAAGACAATGAATCCCTATGATTTTTTACAGCAATCATGTGGGCTATCAATTCATTGTCAAGGACTTGGGCTGGGTCTTTTTAAAAATTTGTTGAACTCAGGATGGCGGGTAAAAACCAAGAGATACATCCTGAGTATAGTCAGAGCCCAATAACCTTTCAATGGCACAAGAAATAAACCTAGGGTAAGATACATATGTTACCCTAGTTTTAATCTGTAGGCTGGTTACAAGATCACTGTAAATGATCTCGCCTATGTCGACCTCAATCCCAGTGATAAGATTGTAGGCCATCATTAGTTGAACAGAATTAACTTGTTCAGTCGATGAGTAGTTCTCACCGAGAACCTGAATCACAAAAGTGAACAAGATTCTCCAAGCCATAAGAAAGGAGTTTTTAGTCACTGGAATATTTAGTCATACAAAGCATGTTTGTTTTGGGTATTTAGTCACATACAATTAAGCATAAATGGCCAAAAGTGTTAATAAGTGTGACCATATAGTGTTTAAAGTGAAGAAATGTGTATTTTGTGTGACTATTGATCATCCAATGGCCACATAAATTTTATGTTTGTGTGGCCTTTTATAACATTTAGTCACACAAAGCATGTTTGTTTTGGGTATTTAGTCACATACAATTAATCATAAAGTGGCTAAAAGTGTTAATAAGTGTGACCATATGGTTTTTAAAGTGAAGAAATGTGTATTTTGTTTGACTATTGATCATCCAATGGCCACATGAATTTTATGTTTGGTGTTTTAAGTGACCGATTTCACATTTTTCTCTAAATAATAGCCATATGAATACTTCACTATGTGACTGTTATGAACATATTGGTCACATATAATCACCTTAAATGTGGTCATAAACATAATTTAGTCACACATTTGTGATATGTTGTGGCTATTGTAAAGGCATCCAGTCACATGATCGTGCTAAAAGTAAAGGTGACTATACACATTATCTTTCGCTAAGCTAACACAAAATAAACTTTAAAAACACATATTAAGTTACGTGACCATATGTACTGGATTTTGGTTACACTTAAATAATGTGTGACAAAACGTTTAGTGTGACCATATATTGCATTTGGTCACAGTGTTAGTAGTAAATGTGACAATATACATTAGCTTTTGGCAAGTTCACACAAACTAAACTTTAAACACACATATTAACTTACGTGACCATATGTATTGGATTTTGGCTACACTTAACGAATGTGTGACAAAACATTTAGTGTGACTATATATGGCATTTGGTCACAGTGTTCAAGTGTGTGACATATATTTGTCACTGTTTATATGTACATCGTGACTAATGCTTCAACCTTACTTTTCATTTGTCACGCGTTCCAATTTCAGATGTGGCTTAATAAGTAGCAAAATGATGGATCTAAACACACACCTTGTGTTAGTAATACTTTGATTAATATTAATAAGTACGCGGAATATACTTAGTAATACTCAGAATATGGATTGTATGATGTATTGTAAGTAAGAACAATGTAACACACAGCTTCAATATTATTGAGAATAATACGAGTGATCTTGCTTATCACTAGGGTTACACCTTGAAGCATACGTACCAAGAACAATGACCTAGGATCTCCTTTTATAGCACAAGGAGTCATTTACAAGATAAGTATAATACTAACTATATAGAATATATACAAGATCTTTTCTATACTTATCTATATATGAATACATAACATTTATCCTAATAGCAGTGGTAATAATATGTACTAGCAGTGGTAATGTGTTTCCACTGCTAGTGCATTCTTCAGCAGTGTCTTCCACAAGCCTATCAGTGGTAACTGTTAGTATTATTCCCAACAATCCTCCCCTAAACTTATGATTTCTCTGCAAATCAATAAGTTTCTTCAATCTGCATCATCTGTAAGGATTTGGGAATTCTTCTAAACACTTCACTTTCTTTTTAAATCCTGTATAACTCTAGAACATTGATCTTGAATCCTATGTAATAAAGCTCTGACCTTCTCAGTATCTTCATGAACTCTTATGCTTGTAGACAACATCACAGTGAGAGTTCCAGCTCTGAGTGGGTATTCTTTCTCAGCAAACATAAATGCATCCACTCCAGCTTTTGTAGAAACATGATGAACTTCACATGAATCATAGTAAGTCCATGTAGTATCAGGACATGAAGATTCAAACTTCCAAAAATTATCATTTGCATCTGGTTCATAGAGCCTTCTTAGATTAACCCATAACTGCATTTCCTTCATATCTTTAAGATTGTCCGCATCTAACCTTTCTTGAACTAATCTCCATAATGTATCAAGATCATCTCTGTCACATGCTTTGATGAGTTCTTCAAACTGAATGAATGATGAAGTTTCACCACCTAGACTTGTAATCTTCCATGTTGGAGCAAAATTGCTAGCAGTATAAACTTCCCAATCAACAATAGGATGTCTGACTTGTAGTGGGTCAGGATAAAAATCTTCTTCTTCAATCACAATCATACCAGTCAACTGTTCTTCAGTGAATTTCTCAGATTGAACTTCTTATTCTTTAGCAAATATTGTTTTCTTAAGAATATGAGGTTCACTGTCTTTGGCTTTTCTCTTCAGATGAGGATATCTCCTTGCTTCTTCTTCAGAGTTCATAGGAAGAAAGTCATTATCTTGCCTTTTAACTCTGTAGTAGACACCTTCAATCTGATCATGGGTCATCCCTTTGAACTGATCCATTTTCCAGCCACCAACTCTGCAACAATAAGTTTTCATCACTGAGATAATTTGTGCCTTAGTTGGTTGTCTTGGTTTCTTTTGACCCTTTCTGACTGAAACAATTGCATCTTGAAGTGCTTGATTATTCTTCATTTGAATGAAGTCCTTCAACTGTGCAGTTCTTTGTTCTTCAGTTAAGGATTTATCTGCAACTAGGTCAATTGCCTTCTTCTTGACTACTGGATCATTAGTAATCAAGAACTCAATCTCTTGTTCTGTAGGTACATAGCTAAACTCTGGAGTCTTTTCTCTGAAAATTGTAGGTGGAACAGTGAAAACTGGATTTTCATCCATTGGATCAGTGGTTTCCATTCTATCCAGCCTTTTAGCCTCCATGAAATCTGCAATCTCCATTTCATCTAGCCTTTTCATGTTTGCAACTTCATCTTCTCTGAGCTTTCTAGCAACTTCTGCATCATAATCAATTTGAGCTTGTTCTCTCTTTGAAAGCTTCCTTCTTGATTGCTCTTCACTCTGCACAACTGCTTTACCTTTTTCCTTATTTTCAATATCTTCCTCTGCAGTGGTAATATCTTTTCCAGCAGTGGGAACTGGTTGCTCTGCAGTTGGAATTGTATCAGTGGTTGTAGCAGTGGAAGTTGCTTGCTCTGGTTGCTGTTGAGGAATTTCTTCTTGAGTATCAACTTCCTCAGTAACTCCAAAATCAAAATCACGTTTATCTCCAAAGTCTATTTTCCTCCCCTTAGTTTCAGCATCTGTTTTCCTCACCTGTTTGGGAGAATTCCCAAAATCTTTACTGAAGCCCTCTGAGTCACCATCATGAGGTGAGGATGGAGATGACATCACTATCTTTGCAGCTCTCTTTGTCTGTTTCAACCCCTGCAACTCTTTCTTCAAAGTCTGAATCTCTGCTTTCAATTGTGTAACATCCTTGGCATATTGCTCCTTTACTTGTGCCAAGTCTTTCTCCAGAGATTCAACCTGCTTAGTTAGTTTGGTACAAAGTTCCATCAATTCCATTGGTTTTCCACTGCCCTCAACACTTCCAACTGTGTGACCTGTTGGGAGAGGTGAATCATATGGCATTGGCTCAGACCCACTCCTAGTTGTACTAGGTGGAAGCCTGGAGCCACCACTGCTTGTTCCTAAACCAAGAGGATCAGGGACATGCTGTGTTGTGATGAGAGGAGTTTCCTGTTTTTACCTCCTCTCATAAGTGTGAGTAACTGGTGGAGTGTAGTTTATGTTTGGAACTGTGAGTGTGGGTGAGGTTTGAGATACAACTGGGATTATTGCAGCTTCACCCTGTACCTGTGAAATCTTTGCAAGCATTTGAGAAAAAAGTGGTGTGACAACCTTATTGCCATCCTTATTCATGTTTTGAAAAACTTTAGGATTAAGGCAACGGATTTTATAAACTCTTGTATGGGGTTGCAGTTGAAATTCATTTAACACTGCTTGCACAAACCTTGGATACATCAAAAATTTGGTTGAACTCTTTACATTTCCTTGCATACTTGTAAAAATATATTTAGACCAATTAAAAATCCTATCAGTGGCTAGACAAACCAAAGGGTAAGCCATTGTTGAACTGAATTCTTCATAAGAGGTTTTCTTAGGACTTAGGCAATGTAAGAGAGTATGTATTAAAAATCTCCAATGAGGACAGAAACCACTGTTTTTGAAAGTAGCCTTTTTATCAGTGGTATCATACCCCATGGATGAAAGATGTTCATGAATTTCTGGCATGGGTAATGTGATGATACCATTGAGATCATTCAATTGGAGAATTCTCCTCAAGGATGACTCAGTAACATCAATAGTTACCCCATCCACTGTGGCTCTAAGAGCATCCATAGTTTCATGTGTGTCTTCATCTTCAATAGTGATGGACGTAACATAGGTCCAAAACTGCTTGATTTGAGAGACATAGATTTTGGGATTGAGAAGTAAAGCATACCTCACATGAGTAGTGTTTAGAAAATCCACAATCTGGTGAAAAGCAGGGCCACTCTTGTCGTTTGACTTTTCCAAATAGGCCACTTGATTGTGCTCATCTGCAAAGGTTATTGGAGCCATAGTATCTTTTGATAAAAATATATTGTGTGAGTCTGAATTGAATAAAGAACTTGCCAATTGAGAGAGAAGGATATATACTGTTAGGGTTTGAGAGTTTTGCGCAAGAAAGGTTATCTAAGGAAAAGATTTATCTTGAGAGGATAAATTGAAAATAGGAAAGTAGATAATCTTCTAAAAATTTTACCCTATTAGTATAGAAAGTAGTTACTCTCAACGGCTAGTAAAAAGTTTGTTACAGACACAACAGTTGTAACGGCTAGTTCATCAGTGGTAAAAATAACACTGGCAGTGGAAACTGTGAACTAGTAGTGGTAATTTTTCACAAAAATTTTCAAGAGCAATGGTAAATAAAACATATGAAAATTGGATTGCTCTCATTATAGTTATTAGAAAACTACCAGCTATTAACGGATTTGATATGTCTTTACCATGAGCTGTTTGCTATAGACTAGCCAACTCTTAATCATATAGAATATGGTGAGTTGATAACCATATAGTTTTTGGTAAACTATCAACCATAAATGGATTTGTTAAGTCTTTACCAGTAGCAGTTTGCTCTGGACTAGTTGATTCTTAGGTGGATTAGACATGGTGAATCAATAACCATTTGTTGTGTACACAGGTTCTTTTCTATACTTAAGCTCTTTTACATAGTACACAGGTTCAAAATCCAAGTTACCAGTTCTGATGACCCCATTACCTGTAACTTTTCCATTAACTCCACCTCCAAAGCTGACAAGCTATCCATCATAATATTCAAAATTCGAGAGATAGGACTTGTTGCTAGTCATGTGCCTTGAACATCCACTATCTGTGTAGCCTTGATCTGATCTCTTTGTTCTTGGATGTTCCTGCAAATATAAGAAAGAAGTTAATTTCCTTTGGAGACCCAAGCCATGATTGACTTGGATGTGCCTCGTGTATCAATATAGTTATATCTATCAAAGGTCATTGATACACCATTGGGATTGGTTGTTGAGGTAATTCCTTTAGGTTTCCATTCCCAACGTGCTGAGGCCTTCACAGCATTTCCCATGTTACCCCTGGTCTTGTTTACAACCCTTGTAGTGGGAACTTTTGACTGAGCAGTTGTAACTGCTGGTTTAGTTTTTGGTACCCACTGTTGGTTATATTGAACCCTTTTGTTATGAAAAGACCTTTTCCCTGTTTGTGCGGATTTTACAAAAGTTGTTTTGGATTTAGCACTTGCAACAGGTGTTTTAGGGTGAGCAGTGTTAACAGTTTTAGCAGTGGCAAAAGTTTTAAGACCACTTCTTAGTTGAACTGCTCTTGGGATCATTTTGCTGTGTGAATTAGGGTGTATTTTATTTTGGAACCTGTTAGACTCCACCCTTTTATTCCCATGAACTTCCCTTCTCCTAACATGATAGTCACAATTGGCATGTAAATGATTAAAGCTACCACAGATATGACATGCTTTATTGTTCATCACAAACTCACTACCTAGTTGTTGAGATTTTACATGATTCCAACTCCTCTGGTTACCCCTAGGAGTTGATGACTTGTTCCTATACATCTCAGCATACCTTACAGTTGATCTAGGTTTATAAGCTTGTTTCCTAGATTCCTCTGTAATAGTATTTACAACTTTTGGGATAAAAGCCTCTACATTCTTTTTAACATTCTCATCTACAACAGATGAGTCACTTGCACTTTCAAAAACATCAGATTCATGCTTAACCTCTTCCTCACTTTTCACAAATTTGGGAGGACCATATTCAAGATTCAGATCCTGAAATTCTTCTAGACCTGTATGAGCTAAATCTATGCCAGGATGTGATGGAACACCCCTTAGTGGTGGATGAACAAAATTGTATCCCATACCAGACTTAACTTTACTAGTAATTTGAGCATTCGAAATTTTATCAATTGACTTAGACTGATGATAACAGGTGTCAACAGTTAAATTAACATTCTCATTTATCTTTTTAAGTCTTTCAAGCTCATCTTTTAGTGCCTCATTCACTGCTATCTTATGATCTAACTCTCTTCTAAGAACAATCATATCATCATTATATTTTGACTCATTTTATCTATAATGCTCTAGTTGTTTCTCTAATACAGATATGCCTCTTCTAAGGTTTGACACAGTATAATTAGCAGCAAACAACTATGTTCTTTGGTTGTCATATAATTCATTAAGCCTTTCATATTCTCTAGAAGCCCTACATGTCTTAGAACAACTTTCAAAGTTTTGTACCCCAAAGTCAGAGAAAGCCATGAGAGCATGTTTTTTAGACACAAGAGCAGCATCTGAAGGTTGTTCCTCTTGTCCATCAGCCATGTAACTCCAATCATAGCTCACACCATCAATTGCCAGCATTGCCTTTGGTTCTTCCACAATTGGTTCTTTCTTTTGCTTGTACCAAGTGGACCTATTATCCTTCTTTCTTGGTCTTCTGCATTCTCTAGCAAAATTCCCCAACTTGTGACAGTTGAAACACTCTACTTTTTTTTATCGAACTCTGCAGTTTCTCCACCATTGATGTGAATTGGCTTGCCAGTCTTCTTGTAGTATTTCCTAGCCCTCATGCTAAGAAAAGCTATTTTCCACTTTATATCCATCTCCTCCAAGTCATCATCATCAATTTGCTCTATGTCTTCATGAGTTAATATAGAGCCATTAACTTGAGTGGAGATAAAAGCATAAAAGGTAGGATCTCCAATACCAGTAACCTTCTTCTTTGAACCTGCAGTGGTAACACTAGCATTACCAGTGGAAACTGTAGAACCAGCAGTGGCAAAATCATCATCATTGTCATCTTCAGAATCATCACTGTCAACAGAGGTTGACAATAATGCCAAGCTGCTAGAGCTTGTGCCAAGTTTCCCTGCCTTCTTCAATCTTTGTTCAATGAGTTTGAAGTTGTTATAAGGATCATTGAGCTTCATAGTTTCAATCTCTGGTTTATTTTCCCAGACTGTAACATTAGCATGAAACTCAGCAGGCAAACTTCTTAGAAACTTCAAATTAAGGTCTTATTTTTCTACCTCAATTCCAAACACAGTCAGTTGTGTGACAATCTTCTGGAGTTTGGTGAAGATGCTGTCAAGTGAGTCATTGCTTGAAGCAAAGAAGTTTTCATAACTTTGCTTCAACAATGCCTTTTGAGTCTTCTTTGTAGCATCATTGCCACCAAAAACTGAACAAATCTCTTCACAAAGTTCTTTTGTTGTCTTGAATTTGCTGAAAGCAATGATCTGGTCTTTTAGAAGAGTCATTAGTAACAAAATTCTGGCCTTCAGGTCATTCTTCTTCTTTGCTCTTTCATCATTAGTCTCAGGTACAGAAACTGTTACAAATTCTGTGTCACCAACTTTCTCAGTCTTCTTCTCAGACTTGAAGGTATTTCCAATTAAGATGATCTCCCATAGAGTATAGTATTTTATGAGAAAGTATTTCTCAATCATTATCCTCCACATCTCAAACTCATTAAGTTTGAGCTTAGGAAGCCTTGGAGCAGAGTTGGACTGGTTTTCCATCTCCATTGATTTGATTGAGTTGGTTAAGCTTATTCCTTGGATCTTCTGAATCAAAGTATTAGAACCAAAGCTCTGATACCACTTGATGGATCTAAACACATACCTTGTGTTAGTAATACTTTGATTTATATTAATAAGTATGCGGAATATACTTAGTAATACTCAGAATATGGATTGTATGATGTATTGTAAGTAAGAACAATGTAACACAAAGCTTCAATATTATTGAGAATAATACGAGTGATCTTGCTTATCACTAGGGTTACACCTTGAAGCATACGTACCAAGAACAATGACCTAGGATCTCCTTTTATTGCACAAGGAGTCCTTTACAAGATAAGTATAATGCTAACTATATAGAATATATACAAGATCTTTTCTATACTTATCTATATACGAATACATAACATTTATCCTAATAGCAGTGGTAATAATATGTACTAGCAGTGGTAATGTGTTTCCACTGCTAGTGCATTCTTCAGCAGTATCTTCCACAAGCCTATATGTGGTAACTGTTAGTATTATTCCCAACACAAAACATATCAGTCACCCTTAAATAATGTGTGACAAAACTTGACTCTATGATTTAGACACACAAAAAATTACTTCATGTGACTAATGCATCAAGGTTACTTATATTTGTCACGCATTTCCAAATTCATATGTGGCTAAATGATCAGAAACAAAATTACCAGTTACCTTTAGCCACATAATGTTCGATTGTGTGGCAATGAAATTCTAATGGTCACACAATCAAAATTTTCATGTGTGACTAATTAGTAAATGTTGTCAATTTTCGTACCTTCAACCACACAAATATGCGAATGTGTGGTCGTTCCATTTCGCCCATGTGTGACCAAATCCCGTTTTTGTACTAGTGTTTCAACCATCAAAAACTACCCAACTAGCCTCCAACTTAAACCCAAAAGAACTAGTCTTTTTAACACCTCCAACATCTCCAAATACACTCTACAAAGAGCTTGAAACATTACTACCTCTACCTCCCATCACCTTACAGGAACATCTAGGTTCTTATCCACCACCACTAACCAACATCATGGACTTTGATCCATATTTTCCAACATTTCCACCACCTATTCCGCACTCCAATAATCATACCTACCTGAAAACCATATACCAACACCTCCCTCACCATCTCTCATGCGAACATTTTCAATCCACTAGGGATCTCTCAATGGAAATAAGGGATGAGATGCGGCTCATACTCAACCATATCCTTGATCGCATCAACATTATCACTCACCAAAACTTCCATAATTAACCCATATGCAAGCATGGAAGGAATGATAATAATATTTTCTCTATTTTGTTTCTTTTCTTTTTTGAGTCATTTTAAAGAAAAATCCTTTTTCTTAGTTTTACATTTGTATGTTGCATATATACTACTACATTTTGATATTTTATTACAAGGCTTTGTTTACGTACCTTGGCTTTCTATCTTGTTTCTCGTCTTACACAAGATTATATTACATGTTACTACTAACATTTTTTGTAGGTATTATGTTTTCTCACTTGACGCCCAATTCTAGGGGGAGCTAGTGCTTTGTGGATCTTACTTATTTTTATTCCACAACTTATTTCTTCACTAGGCTCACTTTTTGTTTCGACAAAAAGGGGGAGAAGAAGTAAAACATACATATACTTTCAAACGTACATCTAATCTTAAGTTTTACTCATCATAACGTTATGTTTTGTCATCAACAAAAAGGGGGAGACTGTTAATACAAATAAACCGTAAAAATGTTTATTCATATTTAGCGATCTCGTTATGTTTTGTTGATAACAAATATAAAGTTATCATAAGTAAAATTATAAGAATACATGTTATTTTGTAAAGTGTATACATTTGGTCATTCACATAAAATGTTGTAAAAATTTATTTGTTGTAATATTTTATGTAATAGGATGGGTAATCCAAGACCCATGACCCATACCCATGGAGCCAATCCATAATCCATGACCCATTGTATGACATCATGCATGAATTCATGTTGGGTATTATCCATGACCTATGACCCATTGTCTAGATACATTGTATCTTGTTGGGTACCCATGACCCAAAGTCCATGACCCATGGCTCATACCCACAACCTGGTTTGCAACCTAAAATCTGGACTGGTATAACCCAGACTGCCGGATCCCTAGTTTTGCACTGGCTGGATCCCCAAAGTGAGGGATCAGCTAGAACCGTGGGGCAGAAGGCTTTTTGTGCCTATAAATAGTGAGAAGTTTCTTCATTGTTACTCACCCTTCTTCTTACAGCTCTCTCATATATTATCTCACTCTCCTAACCTCTGACCATTTGATCATTCTAGTAGTTCTTCTATCTTTTGTTGTGATTCTCATACAGGTCCTTCCCAAAGGCGAGATCACGCTATACTACAAGTCATCCAAGCAAAGGGTCATTGATTGATTTGTTCATCCACAAGATTTATGTAGCAAGATCTTGTAATTCATATTTCACATAGTTTGTTGGGAATTACAAGTTTGAGTTGATAAAGACAAAAAGAATGAAACAAGAGGGACTTAATATGACAAGAAGGAAACCTACTAAAAGATGGAAGGGCTTGCTTGCAAAGGAAGTTTTATTAATTAGTCCTTATCCTCTAGTATATAAAGAGGACATAGGTGTAGGTTTTTAATTAAGTCTTCCAATAATGTAGTTGACTAAAAGGTGTGTGTTTAGCCTAGACGTTAGGGAAGAACGTCTAGGGTATTGGTTTTAGATTAGTGTGTCCTAGGCGTATGGTCTTGTAAACGCCTAGGTTATTAGTTTAGTTAGTAGACGTGCTTCTATAAACGTCTAATATTATTAGAGTATTAGTGTTTGAAAAACCTTGTTCAATAACAAAGTATTGTTTTGATTTATCCGCTGTGTATTATGTTTATTATCTTTGTTATTGATCCCTAGCCGAGCTTATAAACGATCTTATCAATTGGTATCAGAGCAGGGAGCTCTTGATATAGGGAATCACAAGGTTTTGATTGTCGATAAAGAAAGCAGATTCGGAAAATAATTAATGGGTCGGTGAAGCAATAAAAGTTGTCGACAGTAGCAGTTTCGTTTAATAAAGTACGAATATGGTCGATATGCATTAATGGGTTTCGATTCGATGAGGTGAGGTCCATGGAGGTTATTGTGGTTGTCTCTCGTGATTGGTTCACGTCACATGGATCATGGCTACTGATTGGCTGTTTTATTTAATTGGTGGGATTGTGTGTTAATGGCTATAATGTTTCTTATTTTATTCGATCAAGTAATGATCACGTGGGGTTGGTAAATTGATGGGAACTTCAAGTTATGCAAAGTATTGATATGGTTCACGTGATGATAGAGGGTTAATAGTGCAAGTGAATTGATCTCGTGTGATGGAGTATATGGAAGTTACGGTAGACATGCTTTGTGATTGGTCCACACAAGTTTATTTACTGCTACTCCACGACATTAATTGGTTGAATATGTTGGACCTACAGAGATAGCGATTGATTGGTTGAATATGTTGGTTTATTGTATTCGATCCCATGGCACTGCAGTTTGTGATTTTAGTTGGTGCTCATCATATTGATTTTTAAAGTACTGCTCGAGAAGTTTCGCAAGTACTGATAATATTTTAAAGTACTGCTTTGTGGATGGGAGTTTGAGTTTTTGAAAGTACTGGTCGAATTTATTGAAAGTACTGCTGCTGAAGTTATTTAAAAGTGCTGATGCTTGATTATTTCGAAGTACTGCTCGGAGGTTTTTGAAAGTACTGGTAATTTGTTAAAGTACTGCTGCTGCTTATCGACTTAAAGTACTGCTTGAATGCAAAGTACTGCTTCAAGGTACTGCTTATATTAACGTACTGGTGTAAGGTACTGCAGTTTATTTCAAAGTACTGCAGATTTTGATGAAAGTACTGCTCCTTCCCAACATACTGTTTATGCTTTATTACGAGAAGATTTTGATTTAAGGGGAAGTAGAGCATGATTTTTGGATGACACACACAGAATGGTTATTTGGTTCACACACACAGGAAGAAATTTATGTTCTTAAAAGGATTTTAAAAAGGCTCGTTATGGAGATTTATTGAAGAATTGATTACGAAGAGGATTATTTATCACTTATTTGAAGGTGAAGTGAAATTGCTTGATTTGTGTTCTTATCATCTAGCTTGATGAATCTAGCAATGTGTGATTTTTCTTATAATGCTCTATGCACACATTGTCTATCACTTGAAGGAGTTACATTGTAGTGCTCAGTGTCTCATATAGTTGAGGATTCTTGTCAAGGGATTGCGCTCTACTTATATTGGTGGTTCGTATAAGTATGGAGTTTCGTGGATTGTAAAGATTTAAGACACAAGTTCGGGAAATTTTACTTCTTCATCAAGTTTGTTATATTTGGTGTTCTTCACAAGTGATCATTACATAAAGCCTACAGATTTTGAAGAATCAAGAAGATGGTTAACATATGGTTTTTAGGGGAAGCTTATTGTTAAAAGTTTAACCATCTACATGCATCACTCAAGGGGAAGTTTTTGATTTTTACTATTGTTGATCATTATTACTACTGCTAGTTGAAGTTTTCTACTGTTTTGGATCCATTTTTCTTATGATGCGTAATGGTGGGTGATTTGAAGCATTGGAAGTCTTAGATTGGAAGTATGATATTGGTTCGTGGTGGTCAAGATCATTATTTGCATACGTTCCCTATTTGGATAATAACAAAAAGGGGAAGAGATGTTTGAGTGACGTGGCATGGATTAAGGGGAAGACAAAGGAAGACATACTTGTTTCATTCATGGTGAGATCCCTGATCTCAATTTCTCTACTTCGTCTAGGGAAATTCGTTCAAGAATGGTTTTGTCATTATCAACTAGGGGAAGATTGTTGGGAATTACAAGTTTGAGTTGATAAAGACAAAAAGAATGAAACAAGAGGGACTTAATATGACAAGAAGGAAACCTACTAAAAGATGGAAGGGCTTGCTTGCAAAGGAAGTTTTATTAATTAGTCCTTATCCTCTAGTATATAAAGAGGACATAGGTGTAGGTTTTTAATTAAGTCTTCCAATAATGTAGTTGACTAAAAGGTGTGTGTTTAGCCTAGACGTTAGGGAAGAACGTCTAGGGTATTGGTTTTAGATTAGTGTGTCCTAGGCGTATGGTCTTGTAAACGCCTAGGTTATTAGTTTAGTTAGTAGACGTGCTTCTATAAACGTCTAATATTATTAGAGTATTAGTGTTTGAAAAACCTTGTTCAATAACAAAGTATTGTTTTGATTTATCCGCTGTGTATTATGTTTATTATCTTTGTTATTGATCCCTAGCCGAGCTTATAAACGATCTTATCATAGTTGTTGTGCAATAGTTGTGTAAGGGTTTGGTTCTACCTCATGGAAGAACTCGGTATTTAGCTTTGTACCTGAAAAGGTTTAAGCAACGTTGTGAGGCTTCTCTGTCGTGTTGAAGGAGCTTGTTAACATAGTGCTTGAACTCTCGAGAGGGGTACTCGGGGAGTAGAGTAGGGCAAGGAAGGTGTCCTTGTAGCCGAACCACTATAAATCACTTGTGTCACTACTTTTTATCCTTTACTTTACTTGCTTTCATTATTTACTTTACATATTGTTTTATACTATCTATCCATCCATACGAATTCACATCAGATCAAATCTAAATCTTTGAAACTTAAATTAAAATCGGTAAAACTATTCAACCCCCTTCTAGTTTTCCACAGTGTCTAATGGCTTGTATTTTGATGCAGGTTTTACTGACCAGGTTTTAATATTTATAAGTGTCTCGTTTACCTATGGTCCACCCTATGCACTAACGGGCAGTGTACCCGGTCGTGTGTAGTGTAGTAATCGGTAAAACCGAAGTCGTCCCAAGAGCTATGTAAGCGGATTCTAATTAAGTCTAATTGTCACTGGTTTTAATGGTCTTAAGATTGAAAATGATTAATTAACTACTAAGACAAGAAATGAAAGAAAGCAAATAAAAGGTAAGGGTTGTGATCAATAGAGGTAAAGTGTGCTAACCTAGCTACTCATCCTATCATGTTATGTTTACGTCTAATTACTTCCAATTGATTCAAGTGGGGGTTTAGGTCGCTAGGACATCATTTGGTTAATTCGTCCTAACCTATCAGCAAAGGCTTCCACCGGAGATCAAGCTACTACCCTTGAAAGTCCAATTGTTTTTAGTCCCCTAAGCCAAGTCATTAAGTTCCGCTACATGCAAGATTCATAACAATGAGTGCCCAGGCGCTAGCATCTTAGTCACTCATCCCTAACTTCTTAAGTTCATCCAAACGGCAGGTGATCATTTGGTCAGTTCGCACAAGCGAAGAAGGGTCGTCAGTTGGTCAATTCTTACCCCTCCCACTCAGTCTACCTACTTAGGGTCAGTTGGTCAATTCTCCTAAGCAACTAGATACTACCACCATTCAAAACTACCGAAACAAGGGTAGCTACCAATGACTATGTATGCATACACTAGAAACAATTATACGGAAGCAATGTAAATGAAAACATAACAATTAAGGAATCATAACTAGGCTAGCACCAAAGGTGCTTAGCCGATCATATTAAGAGAAACAATTTAATTCAATGTTTGACATAATGAAATACATGAATCGAAAGTAAAAAGAAATATAATCGCTAATGCTTATCGTTAGGGAGTGATTTCTCCCTTGGAGATGGCTCTGTATGCTCTTCTAGATCTGCCTTTGGTCCTCTACTCACGTTCTCTGCTTTTTAGTGTGGAGTGAATGATGTGAAATGCAGAATTTAGGGCTGGTATTTATAGGCGAGATCTAGTTACGGCGTAACTTAAGTTGAGAGTTATGTCGTAACCTATATAATTCCATTATAATGCTCTCATTATAGCTGGTTACGGCGTAACACATGGGATGAGTTACGCCGTATCTTCAATATAGGTTACAAATGTCATAATTATGCCATAATCGTTGGAAGGAGTTACGGCGTAGCTTGCAGCGGTGTGGAACATCATTTGACCTAATGGGTTACGGCGTAATCCTTAGTGGGAGTTACGCCGTAATCTTCTGCTGAGCTGGCCTTCTGAGTCACGCATTTAGCTACAACGTAATGTGAGACAGGAGTTACGCCGTAGCTTCATCACAGTGGGCATACTATCATTAATTCTTTATAAAATCTCCAAATCCGCGTCTCTTTAGCTTCAATGCTCGTAATTTACCTGAAAGTGAAATATAGAGGAAAACAAACGTAAATCCATATAAATGATATAAAATACAAGCATTATCAGGGGAAATAGACACTTAATATTCAGGACTATTTGATTTTATCAAATATCCCCCCACTTGAACTCTAGTTGCCCTCAAGTAGACCTTATTAGATAAATTTCTAAAAAGATATCTCCCATTACCTGAAAAATATAAGTTTAAAAATCTCTTATGCTAGAATAAAACAAAGTCGAACACCTAACGAAATGGGAACAAAACACTCATATTCTCTCAACTAATCTAAGTTTCAATTTTGGGGTGATCACTCAAAGCACAGTCATAGCATGTATTCTATCATAAGCTTGGCGGTTACACAAAATTCCACCACTAGAATTAAGGACTAAACAATTCTCCAAGGCAATATGGGTAGACACGACATGGGTTAAGGGTGAATCATCATTACTAACATGTCACGGCGAAGTGGACAAAATCAATGATACATGACCAAATCCATGGCCAAGATACCAAAGATTGTTCGCTTCATCACCTAGACACGCTTCATGACTAAAGGGTAGGATAAGACATGGGATATAATTCGTGTAAAGTAAAAATAGCAAGCAAATAATCTAAACCTATGACCAAGTCATCATCGCTTACCGTTCATCCAAAGTTCAAGTTTCAAGGCTAAGAAACCGGATCATGATATATCAAGTAGATGTGCCATTAGAGGACGTCATGATGGGCACATTACTTGTTCTTCAACTATTGGTGCCATAATCAACAACTTCATTCTTCAAATGTGACCAAGGTGTCCTCCTCGATACTAAGTCTTTGATGAGCTCTAAATATGGTGCTTATAACATCGCACTTTACAATAAACAAATAACTATAACTTTTTTTTCTTTCCGAATCATCATTTTTTTTTTTAATCATAACTAAACATAGCATCCCCCACTTAAGACGAACAATATGAGAATTTGGGGGGTCTTCAATGATCTTCAAATATATGTCTTTGACGAAAGCGTGATTCCTGAACCTCTCTACTTGAACCTTGAACTTAGGCAAACAATGACTTCCTGATCACAAATTAAGACTACACAGTAGGCTAAGGTGAATGGGTGTATCGAAACAATATATTGGGTTAATCAAAATGAAAGGAATGGCTTAGACGGGTGTATCTAGGGGTATCTTGCACTAAGGTGAGTGCAACAAAAGGGTTAAACATGGGGGTCGAGAATTCGAGGTGACTAATCGATAGACACACATGGATAGGCTATTTGGGTGATAATCCTATAATATTGTCTTCTTAAACTGAATAATCCAAATACATTAAGCTAACTCAACATACCTCGTCTATGGTCTCGAAATGATGCAAAGGCCAAGTTCTAAAGTTTACAAGCTACCGGCACACTCATAATTTGGTGATTTTGGGGTAAATATTTGGAAACGGATAAGGCTAATCTCACCATATACTATCAAGGGTTATAATGTGCTCGGCTAAGGTCTAATCTAGTTAGGTTAAGAAAAACATGTCAAAATTTTAAAAATGGCATAATTTTTCAAAATAAACTAGAAAAACGAGGGCAAAATAAAGTTCAAGAGATAATTCTACTTTCGTCCCCCCACTTGAAATGTACAAAGTCCCTTTTGTACTAAACGTTAAATAAAGGTGTAGAGAAAGTAGAATTAGAGCGAGAACTTCCCTGAAATTCGCTCCTAAAAAGAAAGAAGGCCCACGAAAAGAATCGTGCCTTCGCTTAAGCATCCACTAGCAAAATTCATTCCCTGAAATCACACTACCAACAAGCATAATTCTAAAAAAGAAAAAGAAAAACGAAAATAAAAAGAAATCTAACTCACTTTCGTAGGAATCACGGTTGCATTTAGGTATGCAACAAGCCTTTTAAACCACTTGGTGTCCCAAGTGGACGAGTGGCACTCATGTTTAAACTTTCATCATTGGTATTTGTAAGATGATATTCATTGTAACCGCGTTTTAGTTGTTTGATCAAACCTGTATTGATGTTCGAGTCTCCAAATCTCACTTTGTACCAATCTTCAAAGGACAGATTCCCAAACTTTATGTCGTGTCTCTCAATCTCATAAGGGCACGTCCATTCATCAACCTTCATACCCCCATTACAATACTCACAAAAAGGGTTACACGTGGGCCATGCTTCCATCGATCCGTCATGCATCGCCATTATAAGGATGCAGCAATGCTTGACAAGGTCTGGAGCTTCCTCGATGCCCCCAGTTGGATCAATCTTTACCTGTTCTTGTTCACAACTATCAACACCTTGCCTACAATTGTTAGTCTCTAGGTCACAACATAAAGGCGGGTCGAGTAACGGAACATTGACAACGTCACCCTTTTTTGACTTCCAATCGGGAATTCAATTGTTCATTCATGCTAAAAGTAATTCGTTCCCCTTCAGTTCTCAAAGAAATTTGTTTTTCAAAAACTTTTATATGCGCTCGACAAGTGGCTAGAAAAGGCCATCCAACAATAAAGTTGTAATTCTCTCGTTTGCCTATGTCAATAACCACAAAATCAGTAGGAAAAAGGAATTTACCAATTTTTAGAAGAACATTATCGACAACCCTCCGAGGTACAGCTTTAGAAGAATTAGCCATTTCAATCAGTTTCTTTTAAATTGGTAAGTTTTAAGGTATCAAACAATGAAGTGGAAATAAGATTTACCCCAGCCCCCAAATCAGCTAAAGCGGGAATTTTTAAGTTACCGATAGTGCATGGCAGCAGAAAACTTTCTTGATAGAGTTCCTTTTCAGGAAGTTGGCTTGGCAGGTTCTCGTCATCTTCAGATATGTCATCTTCTCTTAAGTATTTAATCACAAAAAGGTCATTAGTGACAAAAGAGGTGCACTGTTCTTCCTTCAGTTTATCTTGTACAAATATGGCCTTGCACTGCACGCAACCGCTTCATTATTACCGGTCCCGAGATTATTAGCTAACTGCCTGATTTGGGACTAGAGGATTTTAATTGTGGCATCCGGATTCCGTAAGTTTATGTCAGTGTCTTCTTTCACCTTGACCATCCATTCTTTGAATCTATCATTCTTTTTTGTAGATTCCTGGATGTGTTTATGCATTACTTCTTCAAGGCTAGGTTTTGGGGGTTTTTGTTGATTCTTGTATAGAATCCTAGGGATCTTTCACGGTATTTATCCCCGTTACCATTATATCCGTTGAATGGTCTACTATTTCCATATTTCACTTCTTCAATCCTCTGGACTTCCTCCTTAGACTGGCTCTCCTTGGTAAGGTGAGTGCCAACGTATTCATTGCGCCCAACTTGTATGGAGTGCACATTTTCCTTGAGCTTTTCCATGTCTCTACCAAGACTCTCGAGTTTGTTATTTATAGCTGCAAGGCCTTCCACACTCCCACTTATACTTCGATTACTCCCTCTGTTATACCACTTATGAGAGTGGTCAGTCATCTTTTGAATAGTTTCTAAGGCCCTTGTTGGAGTCATTCCAGGTATTGGCCCTTGAAAATCGATCATTTGTCTCGAGGAGATATTTAGACCTTTGTAGAAGACGTTCACCTTTTGCTGGCTATTAAGGTCATGAGTGGGACATTTTTATGGGAGTTCGTTGTATCTTTCCCATGCTTGGTACAACGTCTCATCGCCCTCTTGCTTGAAGTTATGAATTTCTTTGAGTTTCTTTGAAGTCCTAGATGGAGGATAGTACTTTTGAATGAAGTACTTTTTTAGGAGTGGCCAAGTATTAACGGTCCCGGCTGGTAATCTATCGACCCATCTTTTAGCAGCTCCCATGAGTGAGATAGGGAACACACGTAACATGACAGCATCGTTCGAGACTCTTGGAATTGTAGATAAGCTGACAATGTATTCCACGTTATCCACGTGTTCGTAAGCATCATCGGTAGTGCATCCGAAGAAGGGACTTGCACGAAGCTCCCTTATAAATTGTGGTTTGATTTCGAATTGATCATCTTCGGCGATGGCCGGCCTAACAAGCCCCAGCCCTTGTTCTTCTCTTCTCAATGCCAAATATTCCTCAAGAGTGAGGTCATCAATGTTTATTACTTCCATGGTACCTGAAACTTGAAAAGAAATCATGAGAAAACAAGAAAATTCAAAACAAAACAAAAATAAAAGACTTAGCAAAAATCCTAATATAACTCCCCGGTAGCGGCGCCAAAAACTTGATGCAGGTTTTAGTGACCAGGTTTTAATATTTATAAGTGTCTTGTTTACCCTAAGGTCCACCCTATGCACTAACGGGCAGTGTACCCGGTCGTGTATAATGTAGTAATCAGCAAAACCGAGGTCGTCCCAAGAGCTATGTGAGCGGATTCTAATTAAGTCTAATTGTCACTGGTTTTAATGGTTTTAAGATTGAAATGATTAATTAACTACTAAGACAAGAAATGAAAGAAAGCAAATAAAAGGTAAGGGTTGTGATCAATAGAGGTAAAGTGTGCTAACCTATCTACTCATCCTATCATGTTATGTTTATGTCTGATTACTTCCAATTGATTCAAGTGGGGGTTTAGGTCGCTAGGACAGCATTTGGTCAGTTCGTCCTAACCTATCAGCAAAGGCTACCACCAGAGATCAAGCTACTACCCTTGAAAGTCCAGTTGTTTTTAGTCCCTTAAGCCACGTCATTAAGTTCCGCTACATGCAAGATTCATAACAATGAGTGCCCGGGCGCTTGCATCTTAGACACTCATCCCTAACTTCTTAAGTTCATCCAAACGGCAGGTGATCATTTGGTCAGTTCGCACAAGCGAAGAAGGGTCGTCAGTTGGTCAATTTTTACCCTTCCCACTCAGTCTACCTACTTAGGGTCAGTTGGTCAATTCTCCTAAGCCACTAGACACTACCACCATTCAAAACTACCGAAACAAGGGTAGCTACCAATGAACTATGTATGCATACACTAGAAACAATTATACGGAAGCAATGTAAACGAAAACATACCAATTAAGGATTTATAACTAGGCTAGCACCAAAGGTGCTTAGCCGATCATATTAAGAGAAACAATCAATTCAATGTTTGACATAATGAAATACATGAATCGAAAGTAAAAAGAAAGATAATCGCTAATGCTTATCGTTAGGGAGTGATTTCTCCCTTGGAGATGGCTCCGTATGCTCTTCTAGATCTGCCTTTGGTCCCCTACTTACGTTCTCTGCTTTTTGGTGTGGAGTGAATGATGTGAAATGCAGAATTTAGGGCTGGTATTTATAGGCGAAATCTAGTTACGGCGTAACTTAAGTTGAGGGTTACGCCGTGATCTGTGCTGAACCGTCAAGCTACCTCACACAAGCTAGCCACTTGTTAATGGCTAACCGTAAGAAGCTTAAAACTGCTTAAAACACAAATACAATGAAGTCCTGGAGAATAGAATGAATTTTTATTTATCAACATTTTTATTAAAAGAAAAAGATTATTAAAGGAAAATAAAAATCCAAAAGTTTTTACAGTAAAAGTATAAAAATCCAGAAAATAAAGAATCTAAAGTGAAAAATAAAACATGCACATGCATCAAAAATTTGCATGCAAAATGCAAAGAAAATAGACTAACAACACAAAAGGTTAAGACAAGGGTTAGAGTAAGGTTAGTTAGTCATCACATTAAAGAGTAGGTTTTGGAAATGACTAGTGATAGGAATCACTAGTGAGATAGTAGACTTAATCAAAACTGTGTGGTAACTCAGAGGCACCCTGATTTGCTGGGCCCTTAAGTAAGATAAGAGGTCCTGAAGTAACATAAACACAAAATTCGTCAAAATTCGAAGAATGCCAATCGGTAATTGTTCACCGATCGAACACACTCCATCGAACTGCCAAGT
>BPTQ01000009.1:39384662-39434799 GCA_019973895.1 Chrysanthemum seticuspe
TTTCGGAAAAAAATTATTCAAAAAAAATATTTTGGAGAAAAAAAATTCGAAAAAAAAGTATTTCGAAGAGAATTCAGAAAAAAAAAATTCGAAAAAAAAATTTGGAACAAAAATTTCGAAAAAAATAGGGACGATGGACGCAATTTTTTCCAAATTATCGACAGGGACCATTTATGTAATTTAACCGAGGGACGATTGAAGCAATTTTTGCAAACCCACAAGGACCATTTATGTAATTTGGAAGGGTAAAATGGTCATAATACTTAGAGAAAGACAAAAATGTCCACATTAATGTCTAAAAGAGTTAATTTTTTTAGTTCGCTATGCAGAACTGCCATTTTTGACAAGTATAGTGCTTTAATAGGTTATTAGCCCTTCTTTAGCCGCCTGTTTTCAGTCCAATAAGTGCAATAGGGAAAACTCTAAGCATAAGTTGATCATCAGTCACATCTTGAGTGGTGAATAAATCAACAATCTCGATTTCAATGTGTTCATTAGCATCTTCATTCTCCGAGCCACTGAAAGTCTTTTCACGAAAATCCTTAAGAAATTGACTCTTGAACTCGAATCTAGCCTTTATATCAAACTTAGGCCTAGCAACACCCGAACCATGGTCTTCACGGGTCTTAGTCATGTACTCCTCCATAGTTGGGTTCGTCATTGTTACTGTGATTTCTTCTTCAAACTTAGCTTCTTGATAAGAAAAGTAATCGAATTCTAATGAATTCTAATGAAAAGGGCCAAGAGACTGAGCCTCCTTTATGCTCTCTTCACGCTTCTCAATCTTGACTCGAAGTTGGTTACACTCATCCCCAAAACGAATAAAAAATCCCTCATCTTTGGTAATCTCTTGGTTAAACCAGAACTTGAAACATGTGGCTAGATCATCTGAACCGCAAGCTTCTTTAAATTCATCGTTCTAAGGGGTGGCAGCCATTGATGAGAAAGTTAGGTGAGTGATATTAGAGATTAGGGTTATAAAAATGAGATGACCTAAAATGTGAATAGCACTGGTATAAATAACTTAAACAAAAAGGTTATGAAAAAACAAAGAGGTAATGAGAAAACAAATATGTAGTAAGAAGGGATGATTGCAAAACATAACTGAAGTGTTAATTCAAGCAGGCACTTCATCTTCTCATGTAGAACTATCATATCAGTATTTAAATCATATTTTCAAATATAACAAAAAACCCTCACATTTTACCTTTTATATAAAAAAACCCATCACATGTACAATGCATACCATTACCATCCTAAAACATCATAATAATAGGTAAAAAATATACTACAACATAAATTAACCTCCCGTGCATCTAAAAACCGAAACTTATTGCCCATCAAAGTCCGTCCATGACCAAAAAGTGAGAGTTTCAAATATTACAAAAAATAGTGCCGAAATTTACGTTGTGAACACTTAGATAACTGAATAAATGAATAATGTAATGGTGTACACTTTTCGACTTATAAGATTAAATACTATATATTGGTCTTGAAGGCTATAAAATGTAATTTTGAGTTTTTTACTCGACCTCAATTAAAGGTGACGAAATAACGGCATTGACTAACAAAATCCGACCATCACCAAAACATGAGAGTTTCAAACATGATGAAAATTAGTGTTGAACACTACGCTATAAATACTTAGATAGCGCATGTGTGCAACGCGGGTCTGAATGACTCGTGTTGTTACAAGTTTAGGTTGTGAAATCAAGTATTAAAAAATTATTGCGACTTTTGTTTAAACAATTTTATGACTTAACTATAGATTCTAGATGATATATAAATTGGAGTGTTTGATATGTCAAAAAAAATAATTAAAAAAAAAAGAAACATAAAAAAGCACAAACTCAGCATGATTACGTTATAGAACTATTTAGTTTATGTGACTTCCTAACCAATTCATTCAACCTATTTAACGCATTTATTTGACACATCTTTTATATAATAAAGGAATTACATCATTTCAGAGTAATTTTGTCAATTCATTCTTATTGAAAAAACAATTGGGCCAATAGGAAAGCTCGATTTCGTCACGAAAGCAAAATCGTGTGATGTGATTGGTTAAACTTTAATAAACTTGGTGGAGAAATTTAGTTGATAAAAAAACACAAAAAAATATAGGTGTCACATTTGTGAAAACAAAAACTTAAAAAAAGAGGAGGTAATTAATAAAACTTTAGTGGTTGAATTTTTAAAAATTAGATAGGGTTAAGTGTAATGTTATAAGCCTCTATGTTTTTAATAACTTTGGATTATAAACAAATATCCCCTTACACTTTATACCTTTTATACTTTATATCTTAAAAAATACAATGTATAATAACAACATATAAATTTGCATACGAGTATAAGTATCAATTATTTTTTACTATATACTTTCAACAAAAACTCATTTATTTCATTTTTAAAAGTTTAATATATGTGGACACGAGTTTACATTCTAAATACGGCTAAATTACTGAAACGGAAATATAATTATCAAATTGTAAGCACGGGTTACTTTAATATAAAAATAAATATACGCGATTGTACTTATAAGAATTACTCATGTAATTCTTATTTATTTTTATAAGGATATCTAAAAAAACATTTTTAAAAAACTTAAAGGAGTATACTTTAACTTTATCAACGCTCATTATGTGCTATTAAACTTGCATCATGTGTACAACATAATATCATTAGTGAAATTTAAATAACAACATCAACATCTTTGTCAGATAAATAAAATTAAAAATCTTGAGTTATTTAACAGAAATTTTTACAAATATTTTACTAAGTTCTAATGGATATTAATGCATAATGAAAAACTCGTGCATAAGTATTAGTTGAACTTATATCACAATTTTCATGGGCAATCTCTTATATATGTATATACTGAACAAAAATGTTAAAATAAATTTGATTTATGTGTAAACTCCGTGCGTGCACAAAACTTATAAATCTTTATACTACTTATAATGCATCTTGTACCTTCTCTCCTATTAATTTTTTAAGATTTTCTAATATAGAACTTTTAAGCAAATACAAGTAAAAAAGCATAAGTTACAACTATTTGAAGCACAAATAAAACTAAAAAAACACTATTCAACATATACAATTAATACACTATTTAATTTATCCCTTCAGCAAAATATACAACCATTTAACCATAATGTACAATCTAATCAATCTACTAAGCCAAACACTTAAAAATAAAGCCAATAGGCTGCCCGCAGTGGTCTGTCGACCGATTCGGTCGCCATTGCGCCGACCGTGTCGCCGCCATTGCAACATGAGGGTCGAACTGGGTCAGTCGGCTCCAAAATTGACAAAGGGTTCATCCCCTCGACCGATAACTCACTCGACTAAAAAACAAAAAATTGAACCGTTACATTATTGAAAACACATTTTTAACTTTGTAAGATTTTTTTTTTTTTTTTTTTTTTTAGGCTACCCACTGGTCACTCCCAAACTCACAGTAATAACAAAGATCTACCTTGACTCGAAAATGAAAATGAAACTAAACAAGATCTACGTTATTATTATTTCTAAATTAATTGTTAAAAAAAGTATGGCCGCATAACATCACATTACCAGAAAAATCAGTCACAGGGTACCCGCCGCCGCATCGCGCGGGTACCCTGCTAGTATATAATTAATTATATGCAATTACCTTTAAAGACACAATATTCCGTATTAATAAAAAATATTTTTTTTTTTCAAAACCCCGTACATGTACGGGTATTATAAATAGTTTTCTCTAATTATATTTACACATTTGACTAATTAGAGATTACCCGTAACGCAAATCAACTGAGTCAAGAAATTTAACTATGGAACATTATTGTTCAAAACTAATTATAATCAAGAGCATGCATGCTTGTATATAAATTCACAGAGTAAGTTTGGTTTATCATGACAGGTGCTAACTAAAGCTGTCTTTGTTACCTCTCAACATCTCACCTGCAACTATATTTTTCAACCGATCAGGAAAATAAGAACCCAATTTATGCAATAATAATCTAAATAACCATACTTGCATTACCTTTTCTCAGTTTGGCTTAAATAGGTGATATTGAAACCAAATGATCATACCATCTAAATGAACTCAACGAAGTTCGTATCAATCACTTAACAAAATTAGATTAGGAATTTTCACAAATGCTTAACTAAAGAGATAAAATCATATTTATTACTCCATGACCATGAGACACCTCATTACAACACTTCATCAACACAACATACTATGAATCCCCCTACATTTTGGAAACTTGAAGCCTACTGCAACGAATCTACGAATACCTAGGAAAAAAGTTAAAATTTGAAAGAAGAAATGTTACTTAGAGCTCTAGGGGTCATGAAGAGCACAACCTCTTCATTCGGGGCCCACGGATGCCACATCACACCATAACAAACCTTCACAAGTAACCACAACTAACCCTCCTCACTCACAACAAACCTCAACCTTTTCATTTGGGGCTCACCACTACAAATTTTATTTTTTTTTCAAATTTCCAAATAAACTAAATTTATTTCATTAATAATTAAAATACAATAACAACACAAAAATAAGAAAAAATAAATACAATACGTAAAAAAAAAAAAAAAAAAAAAAAAAAAAAAAAAAAAAAAAAAAAAAAAAAAGCCCGATACGGGGAAAAAGTAAAACACAACACATACTAATAATAAGAAACCTAAACATTTTACTAGTCATCTCTTCCGGCATATTTCTTCATTATTCTTTCTTGCCTCTTTCAGATGATCTCTGCTTTTGCCGGGTCAGAAGTCAAATTGGGATCTAGCATGAGAAACTTCATGATAAAATCGTTTATAAGCTCAGCTAGGGATCAATAACAAAGACAATAATATTGTACGCAGCGGAATAATCAAAACAATACTTTGTTATTGAACAAGGTTTTTTCATTCACTAATACTCTAATATAGACGTTTATAGGAACACGTCTACTAACTAAACTAATAACCTAGGCGTTTACAAGACCATACGCCTAGGACACACTAATCTAAATCTAATACCCTAGACGTTCTTCCCTAACGTCTAGGCTAAACACACACCTTTTAGTCGACTACATTATTGGAAGACTTAATTAAAAACCTACACCTATGTCCTCTTTATATACTAGAGGATAAGGACTAAATAATAAAACTTCCATTGCAAGCAAGTCCTTCCATCTTTTAGTAGGTTTCCTTCTTGTCATATTAAGTCCCTCTTGTTTCATTCTTTTTGTCTTTATCAACTCAAACTTGTAATTCCCAACAATCTTCCCCTAGTTGATAATGACAAAACCATTCTTGAACGAACTTCCCTAGACGAAGTAGAGAAATTGAGATCAGGGATCTCACCATGAATGAAACAAGTATGTCTTCCTTTGTCTTCCCCTTAATCCATGCCATGCCACTCAAACATCTCTTCCCCTTTTTGTTATTATCCAAATAGGGAACGTATGCAAATAATGATCTTGACCACTCCGAACCAATATCATACTTCCAATCTAAGACTTCCAATGCTTCAAATCACCCACCATTACGCACCATAGGAAAAATGGATCCAAAACAATAGAAAACTCCAAGTAGCAGTAGTAATAATGATCAACAGTAGTAAAAATCAAAAACTTCCCCTTGAGTGATGCATGTAGATGGTTAAACTTTTAACAATAAGCTTCCCCTAAAAATCATAGGTTAACCATCTTCTTGATTCTTCAAAATCTGTAGGCTCCTTGTAATGATCACTTTGTGAAGAAAACCAAATATAACGAACTTGATGAAGAAGTAGAATTTCCCAAACTTGTGTCTTAAATCGTTACTATCCACGGAACTCCATACTTATACGAAGCGAATATAAGTAGACCGCAATCCCTTGACAAGAATCCTCAACTATATGAGACACTGAGCACTACAATGTAACTCCTTCAAGTGATAGACAATGTGTGCATAGAGCATTATAAGAAAAATCACACATTGCTAGATTCATCAAGCTAGATGATAAGAACACAAACCAAGTAATTCCACTTCACCTTCAAATAAGTGATAAATAATCCTCTTCGTAATCAATTCTTCAATAAATCTCCATAACGAGCCTTTTTTAAAATCCTTTTAAGAACATAAATTTCTTCCTGTGTGTGTAAACAATAACCTCTCTGTGTGTGTGTCATCCAAAAATCATACTCGACTTCCCCTTAAATCAAAAATCTTCTCGTAATAAACCATGAGCAGTACGTTGGGAAGGAGCAGTACTTTCATCAAGCGCGAACAGTACTTTAACAAAATTACCAGTACTTTCATCTTCGTCGAAGCAGTACTTTGCATAATAATTTCGATCAGCAGTACTTTACCAAAATTCTCGAGCAGTACTTTAAAACAGTGAAGCAGTACTTTCAATATTCAAACAGTACCTTGAAAACATAGCAGTACTTTTATAAACTGCATACTTTCGTCCATCACGTGAATGTAAATAAGTATGCTGCCATTCATGTAGATTCCATAATAACCAATAGTATGATATCATAACAGTACATAACCCACGAATATATTTTTAACTGTTGAGATCGTTTTTAATGAATCAAGGAGTAAAAACATCCCACGTGCTCCTAATATAATAATCGAGCCGAAATTTAAAAACGCAATACCAATCGACCAATCAAGTGAATGTCTACCGTAACCTTGGTATTCCTCACCTCATTAAATCATATCCCACGTACAAACTAAGTAAAGTCCCACGTGAAGAACAAATAAAAGTGCCTCCATTCCAGCCAATCACAAGACCAATCAAATTATTATACCCACGTGATCTTAAAGTCAATTATATCTCATGTGATCACTGTGACTTGAAGCAATTAATTAATAACGAAAACGAGTAGGATCTGTCTCTCAGTGTGAAACCAATAAATGTAGTACTCGTGCATCGAAAACCCCACAAGATAAATTAGCCATCATTGACTAGTACATACGTGTAGATAACCAAAAAGTTTAAGCACATACCAGATTCAAAAATAATAAGCGTGTATGAGATCCACTTTGACCAGTACAATCAAAACACATATCTGTATCGATCTCACGTCTGCCGCCTCTTTGCTTTTCACAACTGCTGCTAAACCGAATATTTAACAAAACCTTAAACACCGAATCACTGTGCCTTTACCAAACTGATTTTCTTCGACAACAAACCTTGTGATTCCCTATATCAAGAGCTCCCCTCTCTGATACCAATTGATAAGATCGTTTATAAGCTCGGCTAGGGATCAATAACAAAGATTAATAACATGATACGCAGCGGAATAATCAAAACAATACTTTGTTATTGAACAAGGTTTTCAATCACTAACTCTAACTAATACTAGACGTTTATAGGAACACGTCTACTAACTAAACTAATAACCTAGGCGTTTACAAGACCATACGCCTAGGACACACTAATCTAAATCTAATACCCTAGACGTTCTTCCCTAACGTCTAGGCTAAACACACACCTTTTAGTCGACTACATTATTGGAAGACTTAATTAAAAACCTACACCTATGTCCTCTTTATATACTAGAGGATAAGGACTAAATAATAAAACTTCCATTGCAAGCAAGTCCTTCCATCTTTTAGTAGGTTTCCTTCTTGTCATATTAAGTCCCTCTTGTTTCATTCTTTTTGTCTTTATCAACTCAAACTTGTAATTCCCAACACTTCATCTCCTTCATCTCTAACGCAACAATTTCCTTCTCCCGCCTCGCCTCGTAACAAGCCATTTGAACGTCGGCTTTTTGAGCATATTTTTCGGATAATTGTCCAGAAAAAGTACTCGATTGACTCCCACCGGAGCTAGCAGCGCTCGACGTTGAAGTCGACTTTTGTTTCTTTGCGGCTCGACTCTTTCTGCCGCCATCTCTTTCAGGTAGAGGTCGTTTATCCGGGCCGAATATATCTTCGAGACATGTAATGTCAATCGGATCTTCGGCATCCCACTTTGGGTAATTTTTCAAAATCTCCCAAACGTGAACATACCCGAACTCCTTCCCACCAAAGCGTTGCTCAAAGTTTAGTTTCGCATTCTAGAGATGATCGTGGTCATTTTCTCCACTTCGACGCTACAAATGTTTGTAAATAGCGTTGAATTTTTGGCAATCACCGTTAATCCTCGGCCATTTACCGGTGATCATATTTTTGGTACGACGGTCATCGGTAGTCTGATCATTGAACATCTCCATAATGTCGTTCCAAAAGAAATCTTCGGAACGGTCATTTCCCATATCTTGATCTTGCGAAATTTCTATCCAATTTTGCGCAAGCATCCTTTCTTCAACCTTGTTCCACTTCCTCCTGTTTGCCTGGCCTATGACTTCCACATCTTCGTCATCGTCTGCGTCCACAGCTTGTTTTGATTTTTTTGCCTTCGTCTTTTTCCCTTTACCTTTGGCCGGTTCACGTGCTTTTGGTACTTTGAATTGTGAACCGGACGGTTGTGATTCAATTTGGGGAAACGTTAGAGGTTGTGACGGGTTAAAAAACTGTGGTGACGGAAATCGGCAGGGGTAACTTACGAATCCTTGTTGAAACGCATATTGTTGGTTAAGAAAAATTTATTGGGGAGATGGGTTGGAATTTGCGAGGAAGGGGTAGACGGGTTTGAAGAACCCCCGTATTGTGGTGAGTTTGAATTTAGTAGATTCGTGAAATACCCTCCGTTATTCGTGTTTTGAGACATCGTTTTTTTTAACTAGAGATATAGAAAGTATCTAAAAGTTGGTTGAATTGTTGTGAGAAAAATGTTGGTTTATGGTTTGTTATTTATATGGGTGGTATAGGTTTTTTTTGTTTTTTAACGGATAGATTTTTTAAAAATTATCCTCTGACCGTTTTGTTTTGTGGCTTTTGTCAGACACTCGCTTCGGTGTGCAGACGCCGAGAAGCTCCACGGCGAAGGACGTCGAGGCATGGCGGTGTGGCAGCGAGGGACGGCGAGGTGTCCAGCGTGGCACGGCGAGGGAAGAAAAGAACGACACCTTGTGCTCTTAAAAGTGTATAACATAAACATAGGACAAACAATTGTAATCAATATCAATGTCTCTTTGCTGAAAGTATGTATTTAAGATGACCATAGATCCACCAAGATAAAATGTAAATGATACAAAAAACATCTATCTATACATAAAAAATGAGTTGCAAGTTGAGCATTAATTGAACATGCGAATTTATGGTTTAAGCTAGGCAACTCTATTATGATGAATAAGCTAACCAATCAAGCTTCTTTCAAAGCTTCTAAGATCTCTTAACTATACATAAAAAAACGAGTTGCATGTCATTGAATGTGAGCATTAATGGTATAAGCTAAGCATCTCTATTATGATGATTAAGCTAACCAAGTACCCTATTGTGGAGCTTCTTTTAAAGCTTTTGAGAGCTTTTACAGACAACAATAAAAAGCACGATTAAAAAAACTACATGAATGCATAAAGCCTCATTGATGAGGCAAGCACTTTAAGACAAGATTTAAAAAACACAGTTCCAGCTTCTTAGCTTCCCATCCCAAAATCCATTTATCTTCTCAGCATTAAATGTTTGTATATATCTTTGAGGTAAGACCGGTTGTATAAATAAGCCATGTGTGTGGCCCTTGTGGTATTTTCGAGCTATTTTGTGGCCGATTCATGGGTGGTTTCACTGCTGTTTTAGTTGTACTTGATAAACTTAATTGGATCTGGTCGGATCCATGTGTGGTTTTAAGGTTTGTTTGTTTCGCTCTAAGGATTATTTCCACCCGAGCCTCAACATTATCGTGGACCCAAGTTGAAAGTGGCCATCATAGGTGCTGGCCTTGCTCGTATGTCAACTACGGTGGAGCTTTTGGATCAAGGACATGAGGTTTGTACAAAAAAAATTTACGTTATTGGGTTAATCCCAATCTACCCATATTAAAGGTCAAACCTGAAAGTCAAAGTCAAACATGAAAAAGTCAACTCGCTGGAAATAACTGCCAAATAGCAGTAACAGAAACAGTTATATGACAGTTACAAACATAACTGCCATATCAGGAATAAACACAACGGTTCCTTGTACCTTTTCATTTAATATATATATACTATAAACATATTATGTAAGAATGAGGATGACAGATTTATAGAAAATAGAGATTATTTCATATTTTGGTTTATCGTTGATTAAAGATCCGTGAAATTGGGCCAACAATTGGTATCAGAGACGGAATCATCATATACCAAGATTAATTTTTTTTCCCTATTTTTTAATCAAAACCGCACTATTTTTTTCGGCAAAAAACAGTTTGCAAATCCGATTAAAACACAATCACTGAAATCATTTTGTGTTTATCATCAGGAGAATCCAACTCTTGTCACCAAGGGATTAATCACTTTCGTGATTAATTTTAACCGGTAACAAAAGGGTTTCATATTTTTTTTGCAAACTTTTTTTTTCTGTCAAGAACATCAAACCGAAACAAACCCTAACCCGGAATCATCAAAGGTTAGGCACGGTCAAAAAATCTGAACCCAAGATTCAAAACAGAAAAATAACATCGAGAGGATAACGCGAAGTCATCAAATTAGGGCAGAATTAAAGATTCAAATTAGAACAAACACACCTGTTCCGATTAAAGAATCAAGCCCAGATCGTTAATTAAGCCACCAAACGACTTAACTACAGTCTCATATCATCCATATCTCTCACGGATTCAAAACCCCCAAATTCACCGAAACCCTAAAAGTTTTGATTAAATGGAATCATTGCTCGCGAAGAACACCACACACCGGAGAAGAGAGGAAGGCAACAAAGCCATAAAGATAAGGAGAAGAGAAATGGAAGAATCCCGGAAAGAATAGACGATATTAGTCTCAGTCTCACACAAGAGACGTTTTTTATCTTTGTATCTCAAAATAAAGAGTTATAAGAAACAAATAAAAGAGGGGCGTATCTCACTTTTATCTCACAAGAGATAAATAATATACAAAAGAGGTGCATCATTTTAAGTAGGGCTACACACAAAGGATATTTTTATTTTAATGCATCGGGTTAGACCATCAACCCCTCCAGGTTCCAAAAGTTACAAAACCACTCTTTCATTTTTTTATATATTATATATTTTTCATTTTGATATATATTATTTTTTGTTTGATAAGTTACTTTAATTTACAAATTTGGTACTTCATCAATTTTGTTTTAGATATAGTAACCTAGTGATTACACTGCTTATTATATTAGAAATAACTTTTAAGGAGTAATTAACCTTAGGATATTTCATTTAAGAATTTTTAATCTCCCAGGATAGTTTTTCAAAACTAGACCTATAAAAGTTTTATATACCTTTAAGGAAAATAAAACATTAGAGCTCACTAAAAAATAAGAAATTTCAACACACCTCGTGTTAAAATTTTCTTGGAGATTTATTGTCAATATCTTTAATATATGACGAAAGACAGTGGTAATAAGGAACCTAGTACTAATATTATAAATAGTACACCCCAATTTAAATGCCCAATCCTAAAGCCCGCGAATTACTCATTATGGGCAATTCGCATGCAAATCATTCTCGAAGCAAATAGCTTATGGGAAACAATAGAGCTGACTGAGTCGACTCAACCCAATAAGAAAAAAGAGAAAACCGCTATTGCATTTCTTTACCAAGCCTTACCCAAAGAACAATTACTTCAAATAACAAAGCACAAAACCGCCAAAGACATTTGGAATGATTTGAAAACTAGACACGTTGGCGAAGACAGAGTTCAACAAGCAAGACTTCAAACACTCAAATCTGACTTTGAGATGTTATACATGAAGGAAGACGAGACAATCGCCACCTTCACTACAAAACTTACAACTCTCTAAAACAAAGCCATTAGTCTAGGACACACCATAGAATATGATTAGTATGGAAACTACTAAATGTTTTACCCGATAGGTATCTGCAAATAGTCGCATCTATAGAAAAATATTCCGACCTAAGTGAAATGACTATGGAAGAAGCAATATGGAGAGTTAAGACCTATGAAGAAAGGATTAAGTTTAAGAAGCATAAACAAGTGAACAGTCAAGAGAGTTTGATGTTCACACGATATAAAGGACAAGGAAAACCTTTTAGAGAATATGGCCAGGGAAGATTTAACTAGTCTCGAGGCCGAGAACAAGACAAGAACAATTATCAATCTAAAAGGGAAGAACGAGCTTCTTTTGAAGAAGATACAAGAGAAAAATCTCAAGTCACATGCTACCGATGTCACAAACTTAGACATTATGCCTATAAATGTCAAAATAAATGCAAGATTCAAGTCAAAGAACAATCCAATTTTATTGAAGAAGACTTAGAGCCAACATTGCTTATGGCGACTATAACTGAAGAGAAATGATACAATGAGCATACCGCAGTGAGTGCAGAAACAGCAGAGATTGCAGAAACAGTAGAGAGTGCAGAAACAGCAAAGAGTGCTGAAACAGCAGAGAGTGCTAAAACAGCAGAGAGTGCAGAAACCGCATAGAGTGTAGAAATCGCAGAGAGTGCAAACACCGCAGAGAATGCAGAAACAGTAGAGAATGCATAAGACAGCAGGGAGTACAGAAGATTCTAAAATTCGATCAATGTTGCAGCGAATGTTAAAGGAAGAAAATTGAAGTTATGTGAGACGACTACAAAAGACTTAAAGATCTACGTCGCAGCGATTGTGATTAAGAGGGAGAATATTGGGTTAATCTGAAAGTCAAAGTCAAAGTCAAACATGGAAAAGTCAACTCGCTGGAAATAACTGCCAAATAGCAGTTACAGAAACAGTTATATGACAGTTACAAACATAACTGTCATTTCAGGAATCAACACAACGGTTCCTTGTAACTTTTCATGTAATATATATACTATAAACATATTATGTAAGAATGAGGATGACAGATTTATAGAAAATAGAGATTATTTCATATTTTGGTATATCGTTGATTAAAGATCCGTGAAATTGGGCCAACATACGTTTTTTTTGCATTGCTCATTGAAAAGAAAGATGATAGTATTTTGATTAGAGGATTTGTTAATTAAGTGATTAAAGCTTAAGTTACTTATGGCAAAAGTAGAGTAAAATTGTGTTACACTTTACTAACAATTTGTTTGTTTCGGTGTTTGCTTTTTTGTGGTTCGTGATCCCGTTAACACCGTTAAAGTTTTGGTGGTGTTTTAAGTTTGATTGGTTTGTGTTTGTTTAGTTAGATATCTTGATTCTTGATGAACTTTTCTATGATAGAGGATGATATTTCAAATCTGACAATAATGATGATTAGAGGTCTATATATACGAATTTCACATTTAAGATGTTCATTTTGACTTTTAAGAATTAGTGGAATATAATTGTGGGAGTTCCTAATGTATAGGTGCAAGTTGTTATAATGTATGGTTTATTTCTTTGAATTATTTCTTTCGGTAATGTGATATGGTACTGAATTTAGTTTTGGTTGTTGTCATGTGGAATGAGCAACAAAAGGATTATTTCCACCCGAGCCTGAACATTATCGTGGACTCAAGTTGAAAGTGGCCATCATAGGTGCTGGTATGTCAACTGCGATGGAGCTTTTGGATCAAGGACATGAGGTTTGTACGAATTGTTTTTATGTTTTTTTGCATTGCTCATTGAAAAGAAAGATGATAGTATTTTGATTAGAGGATTTGTTAATTAAGTGAATAAAGCTTAAGTTACTTATGGCATAAGTAGAGTAAAATTGTGTAACATTGTACTAATAAAGTTTGCACGCTTGAGTTTACTGCAAGTTCTCACCCAAATTAAACTTTTCTTATCCTACAGGTGGATATATATGTTGGAAATTTTAGTGCACTTGTGGGATTAGTTCACACCTAGTTTTGGGTTAGGAGGTACGGAGTGTACACCCATGAGGTCCCTGAACACCCTGACTCAATAGTGGTTTGTACTGGTAGTATTGGTTACTACTGATAATGTAGTAACTGATGGTTCCTACTGGTAGTGTATTGGTTCCTGCTGGTAGTGTATTGGTTACTACTGTTGGTGTAGTAACTGATGGTTCCTACTGGTAGTGTTCCGGTTTCTGCTGCTAGTGTAATGGTTCCTACTGGTAGTGTTGCAGTGAATAATTTATAACAACTTTGACTCATTTAAGTGACTGTTTGATAAGGTTTTAAAAGGTACCATTTTGAGGGGTCGTTTTAGCCCTTATTTGATCACTTTTGTATCCGTTATTGCTTAACATCGTTCCTTTTCACTTTTTAGGTCTCTTGAAGGCAAAATGCTGGAATGGCACTTATTTGGACGAAAAGGCGCGAATATACGAAGAAAATGGCCAAAGTCAGAATCGAGACACTCAAAGCCGCTGAAAACAGAAGGCGACGGCGTCACTGCTTAACTGCGACGCCGTCGGAGGAATTTGTGACGGCTCAGAAGAGAAATTGCTAGTTTTGAAGGACGGCGTCGGGCTTTAAAAGAGTAGACCGTCGCAACTCAGACGGCCTAGATGCGACCCAGACGGCGTCAGAAGCTGAAGAGGACGGCTTCACAGACATAAGGTGACACCGTCGCAAGGTTAACGTGGCCAAGCTGAAGAGGACGGCTTCCCAAACCAATAACCAACACAACCGTCGAAGCCGCTATGTGAGTAGAAACACCGACCTTCAGGATTTGCAGAAAATATTCGATAGTACAATTAGGGAAGCTGTTGAGAAAGTAGTCAGCGCCTCTGTAGTTGGCTCTATGATTAGCAGTAATTCGGACAATGGCATGATAAACAACAACGTGGATGTGGAAAATAGTGCTTACTTCAATCTTTACCCCACTAAGGAAGAGATTGCGTACCATCAATACATAATCGATAATCCACGATCACCTATCATTAGGATATGCCCAAAAATTAGGAGAGGAAATCCCTGGAACCTAAAAATCCCTTGTATGATCGGATATAGGAGTGTCGACCACGCTTACATAGATACAGAATCTCCCATTAATGTAATGTCATCTGCTGTCTACAATGACATTATGAATGAGCGACTTAATATTAGGAGAGACCCTAAGTATCCAGGAGGAGTTTGCAACTTTGTGGGAAGAGTCAAGGACGTGCATGTCTTTATAGGAAATTTCACCTACCTAGTTGATTTTATGGTCCTAGAAGATGTAGGATGCGTCATTGACTATAGTTTATCCCAAGTAGTGCTAGGGAAACCGTTTGTTGAAACATCTAGAATGAGTCATAACAAGCATGATGGAACAGTTAGGTTTAAGGAAGGAACCGATGAGATCACCTATAGGATGCCTTGGAAAACAAATGAGTATGGCCACTTGTCCTTTTATGATCGAGACAACATCAAAGCTTTTGCGGACAAGAGCAAGGAAGATGTTGAAAAAGGTTATAAATTCATGTGGGAAAGAAGGAGGCATTATTATAAGGATTGCTTGACCCTAGGGCCTAGGCATATAGTCGATGAAAATTTTGTCAACATGATAGAATTCTCATTGAGGATGCAAAACGAGGCAACGTAGGAGTACGACTACGAGTCTAGCTACAAGACTCTTAAATAAAGAAAAACGCTTCGTGGGAGGCAACCCATGCTTAATTGTTTGCTTGTTAGTGTCATATATCTTTTATTAATTGTTTATCCTCATGTTTAAATTTGTAAAAAATGCTTTATTTTGTTTTTAACCTCGTCTTAATTGCATATAAAGGTATTTTACATAAGGGATAAGTGTAGGGAGGATTACACACGTTTTCAAAAGAAACGTAAACATGAGAATAACAATTAACTAAAAGATATATATGTTTGTTTGTTCGAGTCAAATGCTTGTATCGAGTCATAATGGATGTTTTTGCAGAAATTTTTCCAGATTCTAAAGATGTAAATTTTCCAGAATTTTTTCCAGAAAATCGCAGACCTGTTTTTGTCAGGATAACCTGACGGCGTCAGGATTGCAACCTGACGGCGTCAGGAAGGATTAAAAACATCAGATCACTTTTTCTCGTTTTCTGAGCTACTTATAAATTTTTGGAATTTTCCAGGTCTTAATTTTCTTAGAAATTCTGTAAACATCCATTCCACAAGCATTATATCCTAGTTTAAATCGAGTCTTATATATATTATTACCGCCGATTTTACGCGAAGGTTTCGTTTGTTTTCTTCAAGTGTGCAGGTTTAGTTTGTCAAGAAGAAGTTACACAAGATTGGAAGGAGCTTTTCACGAAATAATTCTTCTTGGAAAGGATTTAACCACCACTTCACACGGATCCTACCGAGCTAATCAGGGGAGTACTAGTTTCTTTCGTTTTTAATTACCTTCCATTATCATAACTTTGATACTTTCGGGGAACATTGGGGACAATGTTCAGTTTAAGTGTAGGGAGGGAAAATAAAACGGGAACTTTGAAACTATGCTTATCCTTGATTATTTGCTTTGTCCAATTGTGATTGTGTAATAAACCATGAGAAAATGTCGGTTAGGGTAATTTTGGCACCAAATTTAAAATTTTTCATGACATATAGGAGTGGGCCATTAGTCTTAACAAAAGCGTCTCACGGATAGGAAGTTGCATGACTAGCACAAAAACCCTTTACCACCCAAATTCCACCCAAAATGTGAGGATCGCCCTTAGATTAGTAGGAATTAAAGCATTCATCTTCAATGTTTAGAGTGTGAACCGGTAGTATATTAGATTCTAGAACTTGTTTTGTGATGCATTCCGAGATCGCTAGTGAGACTGCACGTGTGTAGTTAGGAATAACTAAATGATAAGAGGCATTAGGATAACCCTTGTTTGATACCCGTAATATAATTACTTCTTCCACATCGGTTGAGTAATTCCCCCACACCCTTTGCGTTGTACTCATCTTTAGTACACGATACCCCTAGTTAAACCCTCAGAGCCTATCCTTTTCGCGGTTCTCGTGATGTTTCGGTTTTTCCGGAATATCAATGAAGAGCATTGTTTACACCCCACCCCCAAATATACACCCAAATCGCCTTAGCCTACCTTTTATGCACTCACTTTTAGTGCATTATTGTTATCACCCTAAACCCTTAGTTCAATTATCTGGTTGCTTGCATGAGTTGCTAAGTCGAGTCATATCCTTTGTATACAGTTTTGGGACGATTGTGATTCATGGGAAAAGTTAAAGTTTATGAAATGACGGGAAGGGAACGTTAAATTCAAATTCCCTTTGTTTGCATAATAATATACCCCAAGTGTTTTGATCTTTTCAATTCGGGTCAAATTAGTGTTAGAGTAATAAAAACTCAAGTGTAGGGATGTACCTATAAATCCCTATCATTTTGATGTTACCGTAGAGGATGGTAGAGTAAAAGTGTATGGAAAAAAAAATCAAAAAAAAATAGAAAAAGAGAAAAAGAAAAAAATAGAGTGTTAAAAAAAATGGGCTACCATCCTACATCTATCCTTTAAATTTATGTTTGTTTATTTCCGTTACCTAGAGTTTTAGAGTGTCGAGTCTTGGCTTAGCAACGCCATTCTTCGTATGCATTTAACATAGAGATTTTTGACTTTCCACCACTAAATAGCCTATCCCACCAAACCCTTGTTTCCCTACCGTAAGCCTAACATTACAACCCTTTAAAAGACCTCTTTGATAGTCTTTCCTAGGTGCTTACGCCAAAGCGATGGAGGTTTGATCTATTCTCAAGCCTATGGTAATCTATGTACTAGGACCGGTTAATGAGTGTTTATCTTCCATTTCCTATTTGTTATATTTCATATATACACCCGAGAGAGATGTGAGTATCCAAACACCCCATGTGAGGTGCTAGTATGTAATTTCCGTGCTTGTTATGACTTTTGCGGGGCTTATATGTGTTGTGGACCGTTTTGAATCAATGCTTCATGACCCCTAACTTATAAATTAATTGGCTAAAAGCACATTTGCTTGAGGACAAGCAAATAACAAGTGTAGGGATATTTGATAAGGTTTTAAAAGGTACCATTTTGAGGGGTCGTTTTAGCCCTTATTTGATCACTTTTGTATCCGTTATTGCTTAATATCGTTCCTTTTCACTTTTTAGGTCTCTTAAAGGCAAAATGCTGGAATGGCACTTATTTGGACGAAAAGGCGCGAATATAAGAAGAAAATGGCCAAAGTCAGAATCGAGACACTCAAACCCGCTGAAAATAGAAGGCGACGGCGTCACTGCTTAACTGCGACGCCGTCGGAGGAATTTGTGACTGCTCAGAAGAGAAATTGCTAGTTTTGAAGGACGGCGTCGGGCTTTAAAAGAGTAGACCGTCGCAACTCAGACGGCCTAGATGCGACCCAGACGGCGTCAGAAGCTGAAGAGGACGGCGTCACTGACATAAGGTGACGTCGTCGCAAGGTTAACGTGGCCAAGACGAAACCCTAATGACGGCGACACGACGGCGTCACAAAACATAAGGTGACGCCGTCGCATATGTAATATTATATATAGAATCCGAATTTTTCAGTTTTAGGAGAGTCTTTTTGGAGTAAAAACCTAAAACCGAACCAAGGGTGTCTTGTAGAGTATTTTAGGGTTCCAAACCCTATCTTACATCAAGATAAGTATTTACTTCATCAATTCAATTATGTCTTTGATTATTTGTGTGTATGCTTGCATGTTCTCCATGTCCGGCTAATTTATTTGTGTGTTTGCTTAGGGAGTATGAAACTTAATTATTGAATATTGATTGGTTGTTTCTTATCTTAGTTGATTAATGATCTAGTAATGCGATAGGTCATTCGTTGTGTACTTAATGCTTGATTCATCTTTGTGAACCTTAGAATATAATTACATGAGTAGTTGTAGGCTAAACCATCCAAAGAGTGCCTTAGAGTAAGAGTTTATTATCCCTAGTGGGTTTTGTAGACGAGACCCTTTGGTAAGTTCAAAGAGTTAGGGAGAAACGCATACCCTACAACTTTAGACACACAACGCAACTAAGAATAAGGACGTGACAATTCAACCATCAATAGGAGATAATTAAGGAGTAGTAAAACGTAAGTAAACACATCTTTAAACTATCATACGAGCACACATTAATTAGACATAAACTACCACCACCTTAGTTTAGATAATTAGATAATAGTAGAGTAATCGGTAGAAATACCAACCCCCCAAATCCAATACCCGAGATTCGTACTTTTCAATTTCCTAAAAAACATAAAAAAGATAAAAAATAATCTTCCTCAACCTCAACCTTAGCGTAGTAACTTCTCACTAGCATTCCTATTCCCCTAGAGAACGATATCAATACCCGTGGCTTACCCTAATTACTACACTACAACGATTAGGTTCACTGCCTAGGGTGTTATAAAACTTGCTCGAAGAAAAGGAAGTTTCCTTGACCCCGAACGACGCGTGTAGCGTTATCACTGTTATGACTGCTTTATGACCACGTTTAATTGGTCATGTAACCACTATTCCTATGATAATGGAGGCTTATTATGGGTGATTAATTGGCCGTTAATTACTCATAATATCCATTGACTAGGAGTGAGTATTCTCTACTATAAATAGAGATGGTCTTCATTAGCATGAAGGTACATTGAAACACACTGAAAAAGAACAATACCAGGAGAAACAAACTGAAAGCATAAACACTTGAAAGCAAAGGGTTATTGATTTGTGCCTAATTCAATAACAAACATTTGGTCTTATCCCAAGTAGATATTCGTGATACCCAGGCATACTTTGGAAAGTGATTACAGGATTCCAAGTGATAACCGGTAACCACCTAGTGGTATTGTTGTTGCTACTGATTATCTTACCCTGTTCTGGGCTGTCACCAACCAACAATATACGAGTCAAGGACATTCATTGGTGGAAAAGTGGATTCATTTGTTGATAAAGGTGGAAACCATATTGAAATTGGACTACATATTTTCTTTGGTCACTACAACGATCTTTTCCGTGGAGGGGGTATGTTAAAGTATTCTTACATAGTCAATTTTCGATTAATTTGTGGAACTATGTATTAATAGTTTTTCTCCCTAACTTTATTGTTGTCGAGATTTGACATTTTCATTAATTAATCACAGGACTATTCTTGATGATATATGGAAGGGAATAAAGCTTAAGTTACTTATGGCATAAGTAGAGTAAAATTGTGTAACACTGTACTAATAAATTTTGCACGCTTGAGTTTACTGCAAGTTCTCACCCAACTTAAACTTTTCTTATTCTACAGGTGGATATATACGAGTCAAGGACATTCATTGGTGGAAAAGTGGATTCATTTGTTGATAAAGGTGGAAACCATATTGAAATTGGACTACATGTTTTCTTTGGTCACTACAACGATTCTTTCCGTGGAGGAGGTATGTTAAAGTATTCTTACATAGTCAAGTTTCGATTAATTTGTGGAACTGTGTATTAACAGTTTTTCTCCCTAACTTTATTGTTGTTGAGATTTGACATTTTCATTAATTAATCATAGGCTATTCTTGATTATATATGGAAGGGAGAAGTCACCAATAGTGAGGTATCCTACAATTCATTTGCAAAGTTTGGTTCGGCTGAGAATATTACAGGAATTGTAGGTTATACGAATGGAAAGACTTTTAGTATCTATCTTATTGACTTTGTATAACTAATAAGTTTGATTTGTTCTATTCAGATGCTAAAGATTTTGGACCCACCACTTGAAAAGATGGTAATCTTTAATTGGTTAAGGAAGTTGTGGATCCTAACAGATGGACTAATCAAACAGACCCTGAGAGTGTGCTACTGCTAAATGGTCCTAAAACCAACTTGACTGGTGGTGAGTTAGCGATTTGTATATAAACATATCATTTGTTAGAACTTCATTATAAAGTAACTTGGTACTTTGTTTCAGGGTAAATAGTTCCTAAAATGATTTCAGGAATGGAATCCTACCAGGGAATAACAATGAGTCATGAAAGTGGAATTATAGGCAGCAACAATGATAATGCATCTAATCTCAAAGTTACGGATTCAACTTATGTCAAGAATCAACTATTTGATGATCTCCGACCGTCTTCTGCCTTTGACATAAATGCTGAACTTCCTAACGATTCGAACTCTCTCTTTTCCAAACCATCTTCTGAGAAATACTGGACCGGAAATATGCAGCCTTTGGATAGTAGTATAAATAAACATTTGACCAGCAGCATCCCACCCAGGGAGCTGAGTTTGTTCATTTCATGGTTTGAGCCAGGATTTTTTTGGGCTGATTTACCAGTTTGCGTTGCAGGCGCACCAGAAAGAACTCCCTATGAGGAACTAGGAGATGTCATACCACACTTTAAAGCCACACATAATTACCCTATTTGAGGTTCGCGAGGAATCGTCCCATGTTATGAATATGGGTGACTGGAGTTGTACTTTCTTAGGGTGGAAAGAAACTGGTCTACCTGGCCATCACTCTCTTGATGTTTTTGCATTGATTGGTAGGAACCCGTGTAAATACTGCGCAAACTACTTCACTATTGATACTTATCATTTAATCTACTTAGAGTCCATAAACCAAGTACCCATTGAAATGGAAGAAGGTGAAAAGTACGAGGTCATAAAACCAGGGGTTGAAAAGGGACAAGCTTTAGTAACAGTGGGCGAGAATGAAGAAGGTGGCGAAAAGATTGAGGCTGACGAAGAAAATGGTGAAAAGATAGAGATGAAGAATTCTGGTGACGAAAAGAAGGAAAGACAACTCATTAATATTAGGGTTTTCTAACTTGTAAGAACACCAAAAGTACACAAGGACCCACCAAAAAGTACACATGAATCCACATAAAAGTATAGTGTACTTTTATGTGAGTCCATATATACTTTCGGTGTCCTTCAATAGGTTGGCAACCTATACCAATAAACATAGCCTAAGGCACAAGTTAGAAAAACCCTTAATATTAACATACTCTTATATGAATCATTATAAACTGATGAAAAAATCATTTGCATTTTATCTACACGTTTTAATAAATATTTTTATACCATACGCATACCAAATGTTCTTACAGCTATACCTAATAGTAATGAATTATTCATTCTTTCATAATCCAATGAATTCATATCATATTGACCTACTCTTCAATTATATGCAACAAAAATGCACATAGAAAAAAAATCATTTAGAGACAACCATTTGGTACATTTTTAAACACGGCCAAGTGTAAAAAGTAAACTATCTATGTACTAAACTTGAGTTAATGATACGGAGTGTTTGGGGTCGAAAAGACTTCTTTTTCTACGAGCAAGTTTTTTAACCCTCTAGGCAGTGTACCTAATCGTTGTAGTGTAGTATGGGGTAAGCCCAGGGGATTGATTCGTTCTCTAGGGGAATAGAGATGCTAGAAAGAGATGTATGACGAGAATGTAAGGTTGAGGAAGATTCTTTTTAGTCTTTTTTGGTTTTTTGAATGCAAAGTAAATATCTCGGGGTACAGGAGTGGGGGGTGGTACTTCTATCAATTTTAACTACTTTGTATAACTACTTATCTAATTAAACTAATTAAACTATGGATAGATTATGCTAATTGTAGGTGTGCTCTTATGAAGATTTAAAATGTGTTTACTTAGATGTTCTTACTCCCTAGTTATCTCTTATTAGTCGGTTGAATTGTCATATCCTCATCTTAATTGGTGCGTTGTATTTCGTTTGGTCATAGGGGGTGCCTAATTCCCTAGTTCTATGAATTGTAACTCTCCTCTAGACTATCCGGGATCACCAAGTACCTAAGTATCTCCCCCGAATACTCTACTATCAACAAGCTACAACTCACGCAATAAACACAACGAATGGCCTAGGTGCACTCCTAAGCTTTTTTGCTATTTAAGACGTTCAAGCTCGCAACAATTAAAGAAGAAGCCAGTTTTCCTTACTCTAGCATCTACCAATTAAGAAAAGAGACAACCTAACAATAATTAACAGCTAAGTTTCATAGATCTAAGCAAACACAAGGATAATTTAGTTACTCATGGTAAACAAGCAAGCATACACACATACAATTAAACATGGGGTAGACATAATGATAATATGGATAAACAAACTTATCTTATGATGTAAAGAAGGGTATGGAACCCTTAAATACTATCCAAGTCGGACTACAACTGAATTGGGGTTGGCTCTCCAAAGTTCTACATCTCAAAATACAGAAAAAACGAATTCTATATATAGATTTACAAATGTGACGGCATCACCTTTTGCTAGTGACGCCGTCAGGTCGCCGTCATTAGGGTTTCGTTTGGGCCAAGTCATCGTTGGGACGACGTCAGTTGCTATGTGTGACGACGTCAGTCTTCATGAAGGACGTTGTCTGAGATTGGTTCTTGGGCGTCTAGTGTGGAAAATGAGGGAGACGCCTTCCAGAGTTTAGGCGTGACGCCGTCAGATTGTAGAACCAGAATTTTTTGTGAGCCGTCATGTGTATTTGATCAAATTTCTTAGATAGGGACGGCGTCGCCCTTTGGTTGGGACGCCGTCAGGCTTGCTGAATGGCCTTTGATCTTGACTTTGCCATTTTTTTCATGTTTTCGCTCCTTTTCGTCTAAATATGCTTCATTCTAGCATTTTGCTTCCAAAAGACCTAAAATGTGATGTTGGGTTTATTGATTTGATGAAAAAAAACAAGAAGAATGAAACAAGAAGGACTCAAAGTGACAAAGATGAAACCTACAAAAAGAATGGAAGGACTTGCTTGCAAAAGAAGTTTTATTTATTAGTCCTTCGTAGAGATTTGTAAACCCTAATCCTCTAGTATATAAAGATGGCATGGGGTGTAGGTATTACATTAAGTCTTTCATAATGTAGTCGACTAAAGGTGTGTGTGTAACCTAGGGCGTGTACTTTATTGTAAACGCCTAGGCTAGTTTTTTACCACCAAGATCTAAGGTGTCTTAGATCCCTATTACAATTAGGTAACACGTATTATTCTGATCAAATAATATTTGGATGAGATTGGGTGAAAGTAAAACCTTGTGTCAATAATAATGATGTTTTTATTTATTCCGTTGTGCATCTTATTGTCATCATTGTTATTGTTAAACCCTAGAGGCTCAAAACGATCTCAAGGAGTACATCAAACTCCACAATTGGTATCAGAGCTCGGGGAGCTCGTTACCTAGGGATTCGCAAGGTTTTATGTGTCAAAAAAGAAAAAAAATTCGAATTTCAACAATTTCCGTAATGCTTCTGCAGCACTGTTTTCAAGAGGGGATAACGTTTTCGTTAACCGTTGGATCGTGATGAAATTTTCGGTGGACGTTGTCTACATATTCATCTAACTTTTCACCGGAGAGATTGTCGATCTGAGCTCTCAATCAAAAGTTATTCAGTGTCGAAGTTGGCTGCAGAAACAGGTTTAACAATTCGAATTTTTGGAATTTTTAGGGTTTTCTTGGATATTTAACTTCCTAAATCCATGTTTATTTGAATTGATTCATTATGGAAGTTGGTTATACGTTGTGTGGTGTCTTTACTTAATGGAAGAAAGCAGCTTTGATGGTGTTTTGATTGGTTACCATTGCTTGTGTTATCGGTTACCACTGCTAGCTTGTTGTATCCACTGCTAAGCTTATTGTTACCACTGCTAGCTTTACTCGTTACCACTGCCTTCAATAAGTTACCACTGCTAGTGTTTTCTTTCCACTGCTAGTGTTTGGATTCCACTGCTAGTATCTTTTTAACTGCTGTTGCCTATACAAAGTTACTACTGCTTATACTCCTTATTTATTGATAACAAAAAGGGGAAGAGATGTTGGAGTGGCGTGGCATGGATTAAGGGAAAGAAAAGGAAGACAAGATTTGTTTCATTCAGGGAGATGTTTACATCTCAACTTCTGCTACTTCGTCTAGAGAAGTTCGTACACGACTTTAATTGTTTTGTTATCATCAAATAGGGGAAGATTGTTGGGTTTATTGATTTGATGAAACAAAACAAGAAGAATGAAACAAGAAGGACTCAAAGTGACAAAGATGAAACCTACAAAAAGGATGGAAGGACTTGCTTGCAAAAGAAGTTTTATTTATTAGTCCTTCGTAGAGATTTGTAAACCCTAATCCTCTAGTATATAAAGAGGACATGAGGTGTAGGTTTTACATTAAATCTTTCATAATGTAGTCGACTAAAGGTGTGTGTGTAACCTAGGGCGTGTAGTTTATTGTAAACGCCTAGGCTAGTTTTTTGCTTCCAAGATCTAAGGTGTCTTAGATCCCTATTACAATTAGGTAACACGTATTATTCTTATCAAATAATATTCGGAGGAGATTGGGTGAAAGTAAAACCTTGTGTCAATAATAATGATGTTTTGATTTATTTCGCTGTGCATCTTATTGTTATCATTGTTATTGTTAAACCCTAGAGGCTCAAAACGATCTCAAGGAGTACATCAAACTCCACATGTGAAAAAAACGATTTTAAGTAGTAACAGATATAAAATTTATCGATTTAGGGCTTAAATGACCCCTTAAAAACGTATGTTTTAAATCTTAACCAATATTATTTTAAGCAATTAAAACGAACGAATAATTTTGCTTACAATGACAATAACAAATTTTATTTTCAAAATGCAAATATGACAATGGCAACAGACATTTTAATAACACGAAAACAACATTCATGTCCATGAGTTGAAAGAACATAACATAATACAAATTAACATAAATATAGAATGGTTTCAGCTTAATTTGTACGTGATTGGAATATACTATTTTGTACGTGCCTTAGCATCTTAATGGTCTTTCTTTGATCATATGTGTATTGTCTGGTTTTTAATATAGAGAGAAAAATAGAAGTTTAAATAGAGTTAGAGACTTCATAAGTGGGATTCTTTGATTTAATACTTGATTAAGTTAATTAACATCTTTGTTTTCTATGTATATAATTAATTCGATTTTAATAAAAGTCAAATCCATATAAATAAATGACACACTAATACTTTTCCTCAAAGTGTTTAAATTACATACATGATTTTAATAAAGTCTAAACGTATGTCAAAAACTTTGTATTCTAATAATCACCATAATGGACTTTTCCTGTTTTCCATGGTTGAGATTGAATCAATCTCTATAATACTTTTGAAGGGCCAAAAACCTTGATGTTTACATTTTCATAAGATGATTAGTTAATCATGAAGGATAATGTAATACAAGGTCGAGTACAATTTTGAAGTGCAACTAAAAACAAAGAGGATTATTTAATAATGAAGGATGACATTTGCAGTTTGAGTTACACAGATTAAATGTTGAATCTTATTGAGCAAAATATTAATTGTCTCCATCATTTAATCTTTTGATCCTTTCATTTGCCTTCAACTATTGAGTCTTTTAAATTAGATGTTCATTATCATACGTATAATTGACCATAAAAATTAGCTTTTTCGTATAACTGCACAGGGTAAGCTTAATAAAAAGAAGTGACCATAAATATAACTTCCTCACTGCATCCAAAATGAGTGTATATTATTTTACCTGGGTAACACTTTTACCCGATATGAGTGTATATTCAGCCCTTTTGGATGTCGTTTTCCGCTATGTTAGGGGTGAAGGGCGTAACAAAGAACTTGCTCAAGATACTTGAATTTACTATAATCAACTAAAGGTAATGTATTTTTCCTACATGATACATGCATTACTTCAATCGGGTGACATATAACACGCTTGCATGCATGTCAACCTCAATTTCACATTAAACCTGAATATATCTTTTGTTTCATAAAATGAAAGTAACATTATATATGGGATAATTAAGGAATGAACCTAAAAAGGAAGTCCCATTAACCCGCCACTTGCGTCGACGTGTTGGCTTCAATGAACGCCAAAAATTCGACGGTATGCAATGTACGAATTTGCTTACACCTTTTTTATCGTTCAAAAGTTACCATTTCTGGCTTAGAAGTTTTTCTTTTTTTTTTTTTACCATTTTGGTTTTTCTTTTCAGGTATATCTTTGCCTCTCAGTGTATATCTCAACACTTATCACCGATGAAAGCTTTTGGAGCATAATGTTGTAAACTTTTAATAGCTTTTTTCGATAATTTTCAAATGTTGTAATACGAGGTTTTCGAAAGTAGCCACTATTCACAACTCTATATGTGACTCTCCGTTTCTATATGGACTTTTCTTTTTGGTTTAATCTAAGGTGTCTTAGATCCCTATTACAATTAGGTAACACGTATTATTCTTATCAAATAATATTCGGAGGAGATTGGGTGAAAGTAAAACCTTGTGTCAATAATAATGATGTTTTGATTTATTTCGCTGTGCATCTTATTGTTATCATTGTTATTGTTAAACCCTAGAGGCTCAAAACGATCTCAAGGAGTACATCAAACTCCACATGTGAAAAAAACGATTTTAAGTAGTAACAGATATAAAATTTATCGATTTAGGGCTTAAATGACCCCTTAAAAACGTATGTTTTAAATCTTAACCAATATTATTTTAAGCAATTAAAACGAACGAATAATTTTGCTTACAATGACAATAACAAATTTTATTTTCAAAATGCAAATATGACAATGGCAACAGACATTTTAATAACACGAAAACAACATTCATGTCCATGAGTTGAAAGAACATAACATAATACAAATTAACATAAATATAGAATGGTTTCAGCTTAATTTGTACGTGATTGGAATATACTATTTTGTACGTGCCTTAGCATCTTAATGGTCTTTCTTTGATCATATGTGTATTGTCTGGTTTTTAATATAGAGAGAAAAATAGAAGTTTAAATAGAGTTAGAGACTTCATAAGTGGGATTCTTTGATTTAATACTTGATTAAGTTAATTAACATCTTTGTTTTCTATGTATATAATTAATTCGATTTTAATAAAAGTCAAATCCATATAAATAAATGACACACTAATACTTTTCCTCAAAGTGTTTAAATTACATACATGATTTTAATAAAGTCTAAACGTATGTCAAAAACTTTGTATTCTAATAATCACCATAATGGACTTTTCCTGTTTTCCATGGTTGAGATTGAATCAATCTCTATAATACTTTTGAAGGGCCAAAAACCTTGATGTTTACATTTTCATAAGATGATTAGTTAATCATGAAGGATAATGTAATACAAGGTCGAGTACAATTTTGAAGTGCAACTAAAAACAAAGAGGATTATTTAATAATGAAGGATGACATTTGCAGTTTGAGTTACACAGATTAAATGTTGAATCTTATTGAGCAAAATATTAATTGTCTCCATCATTTAATCTTTTGATCCTTTCATTTGCCTTCAACTATTGAGTCTTTTAAATTAGATGTTCATTATCATACGTATAATTGACCATAAAAATTAGCTTTTTCGTATAACTGCACAGGGTAAGCTTAATAAAAAGAAGTGACCATAAATATAACTTCCTCACTGCATCCAAAATGAGTGTATATTATTTTACCTGGGTAACACTTTTACCCGATATGAGTGTATATTCAGCCCTTTTGGATGTCGTTTTCCGCTATGTTAGGGGTGAAGGGCGTAACAAAGAACTTGCTCAAGATACTTGAATTTACTATAATCAACTAAAGGTAATGTATTTTTCCTACATGATACATGCATTACTTCAATCGGGTGACACATAACACGCTTGCATGCATGTCAACCTCAATTTCACATTAAACCTGAATATATCTTTTGTTTCATAAAATGAAAGTAACATTATATATGGGATAATTAAGGAATGAACCTAAAAAGGAAGTCCCATTAACCCGCCACTTGCGTCGACGTGTTGGCTTCAATGAACGCCAAAAATTCGACGGTATGCAATGTACGAATTTGCTTACACCTTTTTTATCGTTCAAAAGTTACCATTTCTGGCTTAGAAGTTTTTCTTTTTTTTTTTTTACCATTTTGGTTTTTCTTTTCAGGTATATCTTTGCCTCTCAGTGTATATCTCAACACTTATCACCGATGAAAGCTTTTGGAGCATAATGTTATAAACTTTTAATAGCTTTTAAAGTTTCGTGAATGTGAGCATTAATGTTATAAACTCAATTGACCTCAAACTCAATCATGCGAACCGTGTACATGCTCATTATTTGAGTTTTGGGTCGATTAATGACATTAAAGATCTTAAATTGAAGATTTAAGTTGAGTTTTCTTGAAAAGTTGGAGAGTCTTTTTAATTTATAAGAACCCGAAGATTCGTTTATAACTAAAACATGAGTCTTCCAGTACATGATCTTTAGTTTGTAAGAAAAAAAGAGTAGCCTCTAACTTTTGGTATGCAAAGTAGTGCATAAAGGTGTGAGAGATTGGGGTTTGGAAGTGCATTCACTTTGGAAGAATTTGAGTAGGAAAATGTCGAAGTGAGTTTTGGAGCATCCGGAGTTGCATACTTTGCTTCCTTTGAAATATCCTGTGATTATACCTGGATCAAGGTTTCAAGAGGTTTGTTATTGGGATTCTTATTGGGTTATAATGTAAGTTTATATTATAGTTAGCGTGTTTTTTCATTTTAGGATGCCATAAAGATTGCTTAGAATCTTTTCTAGATATGAAAAAGATAACATCTTGACTGTGGGATGCAAAATGCAAGAGGAGTATTTAGTTTTATTTGGTTTATGATGTAATATTGACATCAAGTTAATTATTAGGGGACTATTGGCAAGTAAAATAAGACAGCAAAAGGGATAGTTCTGAATCTAGTTGACTTGATCGACACATATGGATATGTTCTAAATGGCGCCCGCTTACTGATATGCTTTATCTCATCTAGGAGCACTCTAAGAGCCTCTTTCCACCCTACTAGCTTCTGGGCATACTACACGAATAGAAGGAAAGAATTCCCTGTCAAATATATCATGTGCTTTAAATTATCATATTTTTTAATGTATGCCAACATAACAGTACCAAAAATCTCATTTGTCAAAATTTATAGTTGATCAAGCATTTATAGACCCCAAAATTTAAATGGTTGGTGAAACTATTTGCAGTCAGCCTCCTATACTAAGTTCAATGGTGGTTGAAGTATATAAGCGGACTAATGACATGGACTTGGTCAAGAAAGCGCTCCCGGCCTTGATCAAAGAACACAACTTTCGGAATTCAAAGATACCCCAAGATAATTCAAAGATTGTATTTTTAAAGTTTCAACCAATCAATAGAACAAATTGTGTTTTTACATTATTCTTTTTGTTTCAAAGAACAAAGAAACTGCATAAACTTGGGAATGATTGTGAGAAAGAGCAGTTTTATCATGAACTGGCTTCAACTGCAGAAACAGGCTGGGATTTTAGTACCAGACGGATGAAGTAAATGCATGACACAGTTACTTGCAATTTGCAGGGTTGCATATTTGCACGAGGCTTAAGAGTAATGGAGTTCAAAATGGGTCAAAATATTTCCCTTTTAAGTGTGGTCAAAATGGGTCGTTCGAGTTCGGTCTATCAGTCAATAATTTTTTTACCATTTATTTGAATTTTGAGTATGCTTTAAATGTAACTAGCCGGGTACCCGCGCACAGCGGCGGCGATAAGTATAGTTATATGTGTTTGTTTACCCGTTTAGTGAATTCGTTTCACAACACCTTGAATGTATATGTGTTAGTTGTAAGTGTTTGTTTGGGTTACCCGTAACTTTCCCGCGACATCATTATTCCCGCATATAGAAATACCCTCGCAATCTCTTACGCGTCAAACACTACCCCAAAAGTATATGATTTTGACGAATCAAGATTATATTGATTGAAATAAAGGTTAAAGTAGTAAAAATTTGAATTAAAATAAAATAAACCCATTAAAAATATAAAAACTAAAAACTCATAAAAATATATCAAAATGGATGTTGAATTAAAGAGCATAAAGTTTTAGAAAATATGGTGAAATTAGATTATAAAAAAAAATAAGTAGATAAAAAGATATTTTAATTTAAAATAAAGATGGATTATTAGTTGAGAAATGACACATGTCATTTTATAATTGGAGCTCTTTATCTTAATTTTTAGTGGTTATGAGTTAGGTTTGGACTTTGTTAGAAGTTAGGCTTGGAGTTTGTTAAGAAGTGACACATGTCATCTCATGATTGGAGCTCCTTATATTAATTTTTGGTTAGAAAAACTCTTTCCATAATAAGCAAGTAAAAAAGTCTGAATTTTTAAGCCTTCTAATTTTAGAAGGCCTAAATGCATTATAAAGTACTCTCTCCGTCCTAATTTAAGTGTCCACAATGGAATCTTTATACGTCCCAAATTAAGTGTCCATAGAATATTCTAACCAATGAGATGAGACTTTAGTGGGTGAAAATGATATTTGATTGATGGAGAGTGTAGTTAGTGGAATTTTATAAAACTTTGTGCATATGAATAGTGGACACTTAATATGGGACGGAGGTAGTAGTATAGATGAATATGACTGAAACAAACATGCTATGATATTGAAAGAAGAAATTATTCAAATTAAATAAAATAATATGTTTTAGATATTAGTATATTACATACATGTTTCGCGTCATTTGACCATTTTAGATGAGTTGCTGGACGTGACATTGATGCAAGACCATCAAGAAAAGCACTTAAGCGGGCTCTTTTGGAAAGGGAAGTCTTCGAAACCTCCAGGAAAGCTTTGTGATCAAAAGCTTGATATATCAGATAAGAAAAGTGTATGTACTTTGTTACTTTGTTATGTCAAACCATGTATATATGTTGTGTAACAAATTGGACGAATAAGATGCACGGAAATGTAATAGCTACAAGGACTAATTGATGTGAAATTTCTAAGCATCAACGCAATGCTACCGCGGCAAATATGTCACTAAATAACCAATGGATTCATTTATTATAGCTTTGTAATATCTCACTTTTAATTTTAGTCTACAAGCTCATGTATTAATAATTTGGAAAAAAGTCCATACATAAATTGAATAAAGAACATTTAAAAAAAATAGGCATGGACAATTTTGAAACTTTTATATATGAATAAAAACAAAGAGGTTAAATTAGCATGTTCAGTTGTTTTTACCAAACACGTTTTATAAATATTCTAATACATACGTATATGACCCAAGTATTCAAAAGAAAATCGACAGAAACAATCGTTACAGATGAAAGACAAGACTCGAAGATGGTACATCAGTTTTGGTGTAAGAGACAAAAGAAAAATACCTTAGTTCTGTGTAGTATAAACTATGTGTTTGAAATAACATGTTTTGCGTAACGATGATGAAAGTCACTCATGTATTTGATATTTTTTTCTTGAAACAAGTCTATTTACAAAAACTTACTTAAACAAACTTCGTTTATTCAGTCGAGCACCCTCGAATCGAAACTAAGCATAATAACTGAATTTGCATAACCCTTGCAATATCAATGACCTTAACCGTTACTAGATTGATGCTACTTCATGGTGATCAAAGCCCGTGCATCACACGGGCCACGCTGGTGTGTAATTCTTGTGTTGGATATGAGTAAGAAAAAGTAGATTACGTTTATGTTGATAATAATCAGAATTTTTTGAATATAATAGCTTCGAATCCTTTGGGAGACTTTGAAGATTTATCACTTAAGACAATATGACTCTCAATGTTAAAAAAGTGCCCCAATATAAATACTTGCAATGATAACCATTTAAAATTCCAGCTACAAAAACAGAATTTCAGTTATATTACTTTTACAATGATCAAACCCCAAAGAAAGTCAATCTCTTGTGTGCTTACTTCGAGTTTTTAGTATGGCTTTAGCAATACATATTCTCCTTGTTCTTCTCATAATCTCATCAACCTCCTTATGCTCTTCACGGCTATACTTTTTCACCCTTCTTATAAGACGGTGTGTTTTGACTCCTAAGCCAAGCCAATTGGTATCACGCTTCATCTTCTCTTCACGTAAAGCCGTCTCCAACAGCTCAATTTTTGCAACGTTTGCAGAAAACATGTTAGATGTTTCGAGTACATCTTTCTCCAAGTTGGCTAGGCTTTTAACTGCCATAGCGTTCTTTGATTTTGCACTCTCATAAACCTTCAAAATCACCTTCTTTGACTGCACCACAAAAACTGTTAGTATTACTAATAGAAAAATTCACATAAAAGGATACTCTAATTCGAGAAGTAGTAGCTTAGATTGATGTTGGCTGATTACAACATAAGGAAGGGAAACACATGGTAACAAGGGTTATTGGGCCTGTTATTCAGGACATGTGTGGCTTGTTAACTACAGCAGCATGGGCCGACTTATGAATGACAGACTAGTGAATTAAAAGGGTTGACTCAAGATATGCACTCACAACTGTTCTGCCATGAGTATGACCATTAAAGGGGTAGTAACACTAATATTTTGGACCTATGTATATATGGTAAAAACAGGTCTAAGCAGAGAGATTTCAGCATCTGCAAAGCAGCAACAGCTAGGGCGGAATCATCAAATGCAGAATAGCTAAATACAGGGGCTAACAAAAGGAATAGCTATATAAGTAGCATTACAGTTGTAATCAGAAGATTCACATAAGCTGAAGCAATAACGTTCAGCACCAACAAAAGGAAGGTGTAACCAAATTTTAAATTATCTAACTAAGATAATGAGCCCCATTTTAATTTTAACTAAATACATCCTAATTACCTGATATATAAAACACAACAATCGGGTTAAGATAACATAGTTTTATAGCATACAATCTTATATCACATATTGATGTTATAATAACTAAAGTACCTGAAACATGACAGTAATAATAAGTATCCACTATCATCAGGATCTCCACCATACAACATACTCACCAATTTGCTCTAACTTAACTTTTAGTAGTAATTCTCACACTTTGCCATATACCCCTCCCACAAAAAAAAAGTTGGGGCTAGAAGTGTAAATAGTTTAACTTTTAAGGGTACTTTGCTTATCAAAACTGAATCATAACAACTTTTGTGTGCGTGATATACTCTATATACAGCCAATAAGTTACGTGAGCTTTTACATGACCTTTTTTAAACAGCATTTTATGAGGTTTGAAACATGCTTATTTTTATTCATGAAATATGCTTAGTAATTTTGTTCGGCATATACAGCTCCTGATTTTCATGTATAAGATTATCAATACAGCTCCTGATTTTACTTTATCGTGACCGTTCATCTCTATTTTATATGTGACAATGCAAAAGTCAGAAAGATTTTTATGCAGGAACAAAATTTTTAACATTTAACGATTTCGGCTGCCCTATAAAAATCACTCAAGTTCCACCACTGCACACAATACCATGTTCACTTGCTACTTGTGGTACAGGGAAAACAAGATGTGTAGTAGGTGACATCTCCATCGATATATCACAAGTGGTCGGTGGCCTTACAATCTTACCCTTTTGTTAATACAATCCCCCAACCCCAATTTTTGTAACTCTTTGCTAATTATCCTAAGTAATACAATTACTAAGTAATGAAATTACAATTACCAGTGGGCGCGGAACGTTTGGAAGGCCTTGCTGGTGCGGGAAGTCTGGAAGGCCATACATAACCATCCTCCAAGAACTGGTAGTTTCATTCACGGGTTTGTAGCGGAATCTTTGTCGTTCTCCATATCGTGTTGTTTTGTCCAAAAGGTTGCAATGGAAGATGAAAGATTTCCTGGTTGTTTGCCAGACACCCTTCGCTCGATCTCGGAAATGGTGATACCCCTTTAGACTATATTTTGCATCAGCAGGTACTTTGCAGTAAAACAAGTAGTACTTGCGTGTGTCAAGTATGTACTGATGGAGATAGTGACTTTCTGATGATATTATTAGAAATAAAAATAGTATTCAACAACTTACTTATGGTATATATACAATTTAATTTAATTAATAATTGATACTTACTGATTATTATAGTCGGATGATTGCAGAAGAGATTTACTCGGTTCACTCTGTCAGGAGAAATATCATTTCCATTATTTAATCGAACAAGAAAATCGATTAATTCTTCATCGCTCGGGTTGAAAAAACGACCAATGGGAAGATCGTTATACTTCCGATAAAAATACTCCTGATAAAAGAGAAAAACACAAACACGAGATTGTAAATAAGAGCAGATGTCGTAAAACAAACATGTTACTCCATAAATAGCAGCTTAACACAGACACTTTTATATACACAATGAAACAGATCTGGTCAAGTTAATTCACCATTAATCAACTTTCAACATTTTTCCTATATAAGAATTGTTAATTTTTTGTTTTACCCGTTTGGCTTGTTAGATAAAATCAAATCAAAATCCTTTTAACAAGTGATCAGCATTAGGAAAACACACTTGGCTTTTTTGTAACATGCTAACAACACAAGAAAACCCTAATAAGCATAAGGTCAACAAAAAATGAGCAATTCTGAACAAACTGATGCAATATTATGCACCGTTTTTAATATAAGTTTCGATAAAAGATGTAGAGCACTTGCCTTCGTATCTCTCATGTTTCGGATCAAGTCCAGCCCCTTGTTAACTCCTTCACCAGAAGTAGCACAGGTGCGCTGGATTTTTTTGGAAAGCCAGTCCAGCCCCTCGCAAAGTCCTTCACCCTTGGTGGCACATGTGAACTGGACGCGACTGTAAAACAAAATCAACCCGCTTACAATGTTATCAAAATCAAGTCAAACTATAATAACTTAAAATTATATATAAGTAGTCTGCAACAATTATTAGTTAGAAAGAAAACACAATCTATAAAACAAATTGGTTTAACTTGATCAAAATATGAAGTGTAAAATAAAATTTGAATGTTAAAACCCAAAGAACTAAGGGTCTGTTTGGTTCGCAAAATGTTTTTGAAAAAAATGTAATATAAGTCTAAATGAAGTAAAAGGTCATCAAAATGCGTAAAATTTCCTAAATCACTTTACTAATAAAAGATTATTATAATTATTGTGATATAATAACTATTTCAAAACTCAATAAAATAGTTTGCCAACGAAATGACCCATTTTGCCAACTCTATCTGTAGCAGGCAATGCTCCTAACCCAAAATTCACAATTGTTTGAAGTCCTGAAATCGGAGAAGATCGGGACAAAACCGGTCTGGATAAGGATTCGAACTGAAACTGGTTAGGCGCCACTAAGGATCAGATACGACTGCGAGTAAACACTAAACTCCCTTTTAGAGAAAAGAAAGACAGTTATTGATCGACTAAGGTCCTTAGCCTACGTGTAACCGTCTTTTTCCCTAAAAGGGTACCTAGTCCTTGATCAAGATTTCCATCCCATCCTTGGCGATGCCTAGCCAGCTCTTGTATAAGTATCGTCCATACGAATTTGTCCTGATCAGCCCCCAATCCGAGGACTTAAGCTAACTGTTTTGGTTCCATGAAAATTACAATGTGACCACATATCCAATGTTTTAAAAGTGGAGTAGACATCAATCTGATGAGAGTGATGGGTTACTGACTAAACCGGTTGTACCAGTCTCAAAATTAAAAACCAGGTGAAGTCATAAATAAATAATAACAAATTCAAAATTTACAAACATATATTAATCATTTTTATACTTGGGTTTATATGCTCAATCTTTATAAGTTGCTAACTAATATACTAAAGTTGAATTCTTTTTTAGTTTTAAGCCAAAATGATACTTGTCCCCTCCTGATAACCCATTATCAAATCCCGAAATACTTTATCGATGATTAAAAATATAAAAGATAAGAAAAGCAAGCGTTGCACATCTCAGGAACAATTAAATCTGTCTCCAGTATTTACTATTTTCATCTTCTTTGTTCTTCTATAATCTATTCCTTCTTCCTCTTCCCCAACATTGGTCTCCCCATTCACTAACGAATTCTACTACCGGTCATGGGTTCACTGGTTATACCCGGCAATATTCAAAATATCTTACATTGAAAAAATAAATAAAACTGTAAGAGAAACATTACCGGCGGATTGGTTCGATAGAGGAAAGACCGAGACTTTCAGTAACCTCAGCTTCATCCATTCCACCATTCCGATCTTTTTTGTTAGCAAATACAAGAAGAAACACATCCTTAAGTAATTCCTACAGTAAAGTAGTACATACATTGCTCTCATTAAGAAACAAATTGTGCAGGTACTACAATGAAATAAAATATTGCAACAGATCTGCAAACAGCATTATTGATTTTTTTTTTTTTTTTTTTTTTTTTTTCAAATTCTGATTTATCAACACATTTCTCAGAACAAACCATAGCTAATGAGGCCAAGCTTTGAATAATCTTTACCATAAAACATTTTGTAAAAAAATGTGAAGACTTATAAGGGAATGTTTATGAAGCTGAATCATGTTGTTGACATTTACAATCAATACAGCATAAGAGAGCAAGAGATGTGATATGCAGTGGTGCAGGGAAAACAGCACTTTGGGTGAAAATATTGAAGCAATCTATAACTTCTGATTCAAAAGGTGTTCAAGAATACTGACACAACTGATTTAAGAAAAAGAAGAAAATTGATAAGAGCATTAGCATATAACTGAAGCACGGGTCACATGCTCTAAAAGGGGGACATATGCAAGTAGTATGTATCAATTATCATGTTGATTATTAGATAGTTTAAGAGGAAAAAGGTTCAAAGATTACCCAAAGTGAATCTGTAATTAATGCCTAAAATCTCTTTAAATCAGTTTACTCAAAAATAATCAATAGATTATTATGTTATTATATTTGACACATAATAAACTTTTAAAGGATTGTATTATTTCCAGTCAGCAGGTCAACCCAGCACAACCCACTTCGAATCATACTAAAAATGACCCGTTTTGCCCACCATTTTGCCACCTCTACAGTGAAGATAGGTAGTTTGGACGTTTTGTACATTAACAAACAAATAGCTTATAGCTTGGTAAGCATATTAGCATCACCATAAGTGATACGGAGTAGCATATAAATACACACATGTAAAATTTAGTATTCTACTAAATATATTATGCATCAACTCATTTAAACTGATGGTGTTAGAATATGCGTTCAACATTAATATTCACCTCGTTCAACAACAGATGCAGCTGATCTTTTGCCTCAACAATTCTACTCCTATCACTGCTGTCAACCACAAAGATGAGACCCTTTGTGTTCTTGAAATAATGACTCCACTGTTGACGAGTCTGCACATATAATACATTGACGTACACCAGTTATTTCATTAGCACCAAGTGTGTGTCTTCACATTACATCCATCCCACTACAAGTTTCCCTTGGCATAGATGCAAAGTGAACTGTATACGTACTCAAAGAGATGTAAAACAAAAGAAAATTTCTACCTCGACTTGACCCCCAACATCCCATGCAACGGTACTGATGTTATCATAATCAAAAGTTTCCACAAAAAGTTTTTTATCTGCACAAATAAAAAAAGTCGAATAAATTCTAAATACACATCTTGGTAATTGCGTTTTATTAGTCAATCGAAACTAAAGCAGCAGTCACCACTGTTATTGATAAGTGACCCTCTACCTTACTGAGATTATAAAAATATACTGTATATCATAAGTTACTGTGATGAAGTAATTTTTTGAGGCTGAATCACACACCATAAAGAGGATTTCATCTTCCTTAACAGAAGTCAACTAGTGGCAATATAGATATATATTCACAGAAATAATATAACCTTTGACTTCCATATTCGTTACTAAATACATTTTTTAGTATATACGAATAACAAAAAGAGAGAATGGAGTACCCTCAGAAAAAACTTTCGATATGTTATCACTGAGCTTTCTTAAAATGGTGGATTTGCCAGCTGCACTGAGACCCAACATCAAAATAAACATATCTTTCTCGGTCGAAAGCCGTCTGAAAGGTTTGGTAAACACCGTCTCATTTCTGATGATGAAATCTAGAGACAAAGTCAACCGTTAATCGAAGTTTATAGATTTTAAAGAAACAAATACAATATAACAACTGCAGATTGTAACTATAAACTATTTGATCCTAAAATCGGCAAAACAGGCAAAATGATGACTCAACAACAATCATGTGATGGATTCAAAGAAAAACATCAACTCGTAGATCTCCTATATATCAAAATATAACACATTAACACGACGAGACAACTTAGTGACGCGTCATCACTGAAGCTGTTAAAAAAAGATCTCGATCTACCATTTGACATTTTGACCAAATATAAACAGCCTACATTGGTAAAACTACACTTGTTTACCATAAATATTTTTATAGCTGTATAGACACACTCTAGGCGTATAAACCATTGAAAGCTAAAAAAACCAAACTTAGGCTACAACGTTAAGATCAGTAGGAACTCAAGAATTAGTCCGCTTAACCAAACAAATCGCATCAAAGTGCACATAGCTGTGAGCAAATTCTTTTGTGTAGTTTGATCACTTATTACAAAAAATGCCGCTAAAAACTAATAACTCAGAAACAAACATAAAACAGAACAATCTCCTAAGATGCAATATCGCACGCATAATAGATCTAGTGATTAGAAGTACGTGACCACAACTGCATAACTAAAAGCTACGATCTATAAGTCAGGTAAATGATCATTTCACTAGTAGCAACTTCAAAGAACCTTTATTATAAACCTCAGAATTTTTACCTCACTCACAACAAATCATTTCTTAACAAATGAATATTGGATCACAAAACCTTAACCCTAACCATCCAAATCTAAAATGCGTCAAATTGAACCCTAACTGCATAACATAATCATCGACATTGAAGATACAAACCACAAGTAAATAAGCCAACTTCATTACAACAGCAACAAATCATTTCATATCAGCCTCTTGATACCTAGCTTACGCAGATGGGATAACAGACTAACGATTTAAACCTATAACACACAAACTGAGCCGTAACTCGCAGACGTCATTCACCAATTCCAAAAACAAAAACATTTATAACTTAATTAACCAACCTTTGTTTAATGTTCCTCCACCCTCAACAAAACTACTCATCGACTATAATCATTTGTGCTAAAGCTTTCTTACTCTATTTTTGGTCAAATTTTGCATCATTTTGTTAACATCATCATGTTCAAACGTAATTTGAGTTTGACCTGCACGTAGTTCATCTATGTATGGTTTGCACTTCTAATAGCTTTAGCTCATCAAAATCTATTGACTATCCATTACCTGTTCCTAATCTTGGCCGTTTTGCTATTCGGTGTTTCATCTGCCTCTTCCTCTTGTTCTCCTTACTTTTAGTTTTCACCATTTTTTCTCGAGCAGCTTTATGTGAGTTTGAGCCCGACATCTAACAAGAATAAAATAATCATTAATATGACTTTTTCAAGGATATATTATTCTAAACATTCTGACATGCATATTATTTCTACGAATAAGTTTTCACTAGCATTTGCAAGCATATAGTTGAACAAAAATATGTTCCAGCTTATATAGCCGCCTTATGGCTTATTTGGTTTTGGGCTTATGTTTCATAAGCTCACTTTTTTTGGGCTTATAGAATAAAAGACGAAAAGTTTTAAAATAAGCCACAAAAAGTGAGCTTATGAAACATAAACCCAAGGGGGTGTTTGTTTAAGCTTATATAACGGGCTTATGACTTATTTGGTTTCCGGCTTATGTTTCATAAGTTTACTTTTTGTGGCTTCTTAAAAAAACACCTTCTATAAGCTCATTATGACATAATAAGGTTTATATAAGACGAAAAGTTTTAAAATAAGCCACAAAAAGTGAGCTTATGAAACATAAACCCAAGGGGGTGTTTGTTTAAGCTTATATAACGAGCTTATGACTTATTTGGTTTCCGGCTTATGTTTCATAAGTTTACTTTTTGTGGCTTCTTAAAAAAAACACCTTCTATAAGCTCATTATGACATAATAAGGTTTATATAAGACGAAAAGTTTTAAAATAAGCCACAAAAAGTGAGCTTATGAAACATAAACCCAAGGGGGTGTTTGTTTAAGCTTATATAACGGGCTTATGACTTATTTGGTTTCCGGCTTATGTTTCATAAGTTTACTTTTTGTGGCTTCTTAAAAAAAACACCTTCTATAAGCTCATTATGACATAATAAGGTTTATATAAGACGAAAAGTTTTAAAATAAGCCACAAAAAGTGAGCTATGAAACATAAACCCAAGGGGGTGTTTGTTTAAGCTTATATAACGGGCTTATGACTTATTTGGTTTCCGGCTTATGTTTCATAAGTTTACTTTTTGTGGCTTCTTAAAAAAAACACCTTCTATAAGCTCATTATGACATAATAAGGTTTATATAAGACGAAAAGTTTTAAAATAAGCCATAAAAAGTGAGCTTATGAAACATAAACCCAAGGGGGTGTTTGTTTAAGCTTATATAGCGGGCTTATGACTTATTTGGTTTCGGCTTATGTTTCATAAGTTTACTTTTTGTGGCTTCTTGAAAAAACACCTTATATAAGCCGAAAAGTTTAAAAATAATAAGACACACAAAGTGAGCTTATGAAACATGAGCCGAAACCAAATAAACCATAAGCCCGCTATATAAGCTTAACAATTTTGATCACTACCATACCTTATCCAAACACCCCTTAAACAAACAAATCATAAACCCTTGAAAAACTTTAGAAAGAAAGAAACAAAAAAATAAACCCTAGAAACCTTAAAGAACAACTAAACAAAACAAAAAGATGCATTATACCTTAAGAATGTGAAGAAAAAAAAACTACATATCAAAACTTAGGCGTCAGAGGTTTTTGAAAAGGTTTAGAAAAGACACATGAAAATTTTGTTGTTAAATTGTAAGTTTAATCCTAAACTTTCGAACTGTAAACGTCAATTGCAAAAATCGTCCTCGTAGTTTGGATAAATTGTAGGTTTAATCCCTAAATTTTCGAATTTGTTAGTCATTTTACTTTGTAGTGAACTTTTGGTTGTACACAATCATTTTGTGAATTTTATTTTAGAGTAAAAAACACGGTTGGTCCCTAATCTTGTACATAAACATCACGTTGGGACAAAACTTGTCTTTTTCATTGTGAGAAGTCCAAAACAAGGTTTTTATAGTCTAAATGAGTCATTTGACCCAATTTTCGTTAGTCAACGTCTGTTATCTTTTGTCAAATCCGTTAAATGATTGTTTTGCCCCATATATAATATGCTTCTCCATCATTTTACCCTAGCTATCATACACACACTTTCACTCACCCCACCTCTCTTCCAACCCGTTAAAAATCTGTTAAAAGAGTTTTTATTTTCAAACTTTGGTTTTGGTAGCATATATAAGAAGTCTAATCTTCACCAAAAATTTTGGTAGCATATATAATAAGTCTAATCTTCACCAAAGCAACACTCTTTGCAAACACAATATACCTTGTTCTCAACACTTTAACCTATCTGTAATATGAGCTATGTAGTAAAAATCGGCCCAGGCGGTCGATTAATCCTCGCATAATCGCTGATCGCTCACTAAGCACCTTGATTTATCATAATCGGCCTATTTAATTGGTTTGGTCAAAGATCGCTTAAAAATCGCTCAACAAACCGATTAATCAGACAAAATCGGTCTAATTGGATTAATCGGACAAAAGCGCTTAAAAATTGATCAACAAAATCGCTTAAAAATCAGAAAAAATCACTTAAAAATCGGTCAACAAACAGATTTATCAGACAAAATCGGTCAAAGGTCGCTTAAAAATGGTCAACAAACTGAGTAATATTTATGTTTGACTTTGAACTTTGAAGAATTATGTATTATGTCTATATTTGAACACTTGAAATATTTGAACTTTGATGCAATACATTTATCCCGTACATATAAAATAATATAATATCTAAAATTACATTTTTGTGCATAAAAATTCCAATCCGGTTAATCCCCGATAAATCCCCGCCTAACCGATTAATTGCTAGGCCCTACCCAACCGCCTCACTAGCGCCTAACGATTTTTACAACCTTGAATATGAGATGAAGAAATGACAAAACTAGTTTTCACAAATTACAACAAATTAACTAATAGTTGGTACTTAGTACAAAAAGGATTAAAAAGAACGAAAAAACATAAAAATACTAATAACTATGGGAGAGGATCCTCTCAAGTAACTTGACTCAAGTTAGAAGAATCCCCAATTATTGGATAACAATCAAAGGTCAAGATTAAAAGTGTCCACTTTTAATCTTGACCTTTGATTATAATCCAATAGTTGAGGATCCCCTAACTTGAGTCAAGCTGTCCCACCAACTTGAGAGGATCCTCTTCCAATAACTATTCCCATAATGATGAGACAATGCTAAATGATTATATGGATGGGATTTAAGAATGGTTTTGGTGTTAATTTTAGAGAGAAAAGCAAAAATTCAAAGAGAGAAACAGAAAAAGAGAAAACATGAGGGTGGTGGTAGTGATGGTATAACTATTTTATTAAGTGCACCGTTCGTCTCTAAAGTTGTACCACCAAAATAATCAACCAAAATGATAAAATGACCATTTTGTCCTCATGTGCAAGGCACATGGGAGAAGATAACAGACGTTGACTAACGAAAATGGTCAAGGGACTGATTTAGACTATAAAAACCTTGTTTTAGACTCCCCACTATAAAAAGAGCAAGTTTTGTCCCAACGTGATGTTTAGGTACAAGATTAGGGTCCAACCATGTATTTTACTCTTTATTTTATTATGTGATTCTAGCATTTCTCATTTATATAATAAATGCAACTATATCGTTTAGGCAAGACAATAAAAGAGGTAAGTGTGGAAGTTAATCAAGGAAATCCATTAATATTCTGTAAAAAAAACTTTCAAAACAACTCGGATTTTAAATCTTGCACAAAACGTTTCTCATATTTTTTATCTTTTTTTTTTTAAATTTGAATTACTTTCTCTTAGTTATATCATTGCTCTCTTCATAAAACTAACGGAAAAAAAATTATACTTTTTGTGTGATTTTAGGAATCAAGTGTGATTTTACACATAGAATTACACCATGAACTAATCATGGCCCTTTTTTTTATCAAAACAAAAACCCATTTTCATCATGTGTCTTTAGAAAATTTGGGTCAACATTTGTTACACCCGGATTTCATACTAATTTTATTATTATTATTTTGAATATTAAATCCAAAATAAGCATCGCATCATAATTTTCAACATTAGAGTACCAAGCAATAAGAAATATTTGCTTACAATCCAGTGCAACGACTATCCAACATAATAATAAGACTAAAATACACCGTTGGTCCCTAAACTTGTATCGGATGATCGCGATGGGACGAACCTCGCTCTTTTCATCGCCACAGGTCCAAACAGTAGCCATTAAATGCCAGATTGGTCCCTTGACCAAGTCAAACTCTGATTTTTGTTTTGTAGTCAAGGGTATTTTAGTCCATACACATTTATACTTTTATAACACATTTATATTTTACCCCTTCATCTTTCATCCTCTTTATAATCACAACCCTTATAAGTTTCCTGATATGAATGTTGAAAAGTATAATTTTGTACCTAAACATAAAAAAACGTAAAAAAAACGGACGAAAACGTAAAAAAACGGACGAAAACGTAAAACATCGGACGAAAACGTAAAAAATCGGACGGAAACGTAAAAAAACGGACGAAAACGTAAAAAATCTGACGAAAACGTAAAAAATCGGACGAAAACGTAAAAAATCTGATGAAAACGTAAAAAAACGTACGAAAACGTAAAAAAACGGACAAAAACGTAAAAAAATCTGACAAAAACGTAAAAAAACGGACGAAAACGTAAAAAATCTGACGAAAACGTAAAAAAACGGACGAAAGCATAAAAAAACGGACGAAAACGTAAAACATCAGATGAAAACGTAAAAAATCGGACGAAAACGTAAAAAAACGGTCGAAAACGTAAAAAATCGGAAGAAAACGTAAAAAACGTACGAAAACGTAAAAAATCGGACGAAAACGTAAAGAAAACGGACAAAAACGTAAAAAAAATAATATTAATATTAATAGTTAATTAAAAAAAATGACTAAATTTGCAAAATCTGGCGAAACACAGGGACCATTTGCGTAAGAAACTGAAAAGTAATAAATAGAGAAGGGTATTTTATTCATTTTATCTAGGCTAGGGACGATTTCTGCCCCAAAGTTTCCCCACAGGGACGATATTTGCACTTTCCAAAGATTTGAGACGAAACGTGCAATTTGGCCAAAGTTTAGGGACGATTTTTGCAATTTACTCATTAAATTATATGTATAGTCAAACATTGCAATCTTTTGGGATGAATGTTGAAAAGTGTATATGAATGATCCAACTGTAGCACCAGAACCAGTTCCATCAGGTGAACCTTTTTCTCATCATTTCAGTTTAGTTTTAAATGAATGTAAATAATCACAACCTTTATAAGTTTCCTGATATGCAATAGAGATGGCAATTTCGACATATTTACTTGATATGCAGATACGGCTAGGCCAAAAGCCCGTTGTAAATATTATGTTTTTATAAACATACTCTTCTGCACTAATTATCTACTGCAAAAGATGGACAAATGATGTTTTGGGTCAACCTACTAGCTTGTTAATGAGCTTGCCCGATCTTCCATCATGCCATCTCTAATATGTATAACTAATATGTGGGAAAGCAGATACACAAGTTGAACAACAAGACTCGGAAGATGATGGACCTCCTCCTGGGTGGGATTCCAAGTGTGAGTCCGAACCTAAAGTTCAAGAGGCATGCCTTTCAAATCCTCGATCAGATCATTTAGTTTCTTTTCATCAATCATTTTATAATTTTAACGGAAGGAGGTTTATGTCAACTGAGGTAATTCTTGTGTCCTAACGAGTATGTATATATAAGATACAAAGACGGGGAATGTAAAACTGTCTGTGCAGAATGAAGATGGTCCTGAGCCACAATCATTGTCACGTCCTATTACAGCACCAGAACTAGTTATATCTGGTGAATTTTTTGTTCTTATCCTAATAATTTAAATACATTTTTTTATTTGAACCTTCTGTTGCTACTTTTTGTTCCGCTTTTGAATGATAATTTGCTGATAAACATAAACCTAATAAGTATAGCGGTATGTGGGAACTCAGATGCAAATGTGGAAGAACAAGACTCAGAAGATGACGGGCCTCCACCCGGATGGGATTCCAAATGTCAGCCTGAACAAAAATTACAAAAGACATGCTCATCAGGTCAGCTATATAATTCTTCTGAATTTATTATAATTGAATCTTATTTTCTCACTTTTGACCACCTTGTTGGCATATCAGACTCGAAGATGGAGGATGGCCAACGAGACATGCATGATGATGAAGGGCCTCCACCAGGTTGGGAACCTAATCCTCCGCAAGAGTCACAAGCTCACTTAAGAGTGTCATTACCTGTAGTTCAATCAGGCAAGTTTTTTCCCATCACTTTACATTTTTTTTCTCTCTAATTTATAAGCTATATCATAAGATCTAACATGTGGATGTGTTAAGGTGGAAGAACGGATTGTGAACAAAACAATGTCAAAGTTGTTAAAGAAATTCCTCAGCCACCTTCAAGACAGCAGTCTATTACTCCAATTGAACCACAAGTAGCGATGTCAAAAAGACCAAGGTCGATAGAGCGGTCCATTACTCCGATTGAACCACAAATACCAATGCCAAAACGACAAAGGTCGTTAGATAATCCTGGTGAGTGTTACCCACCTACATTTCGGCATTTGTTTTTTTGGTTGTCAAATTTGATGTATTTAATTACTTCAATAAAATGTGAGGTAGTTAACGTTATAAAAACTTACAAAATGACAAGTATTGCTTACAAAGTTGAAAAGGAAAAACTTGTTTGCCATTTGTGCATTCTCGACAACGTTGCAGTTTATGGCTATATTTTGTCAAGCGAGTAACTGTATGATTTGATGCAGAAATGGGACAAATGGTGTGTGGTGCGTGCCGCCTATTACTTAGTTATCCAAGAGTTGCTCGATATGTTGAGTGTGCTTGTTGTTTGGAAGAGAATTATGTCCTCGAAGGTCCATTATGCTGTTTCTACATGCACATAAGAATCAACTTATTTTTTCTTTTATATTGATCATTTTATATAGTACATGGATCTTTTTTTTCTTTTTTTTTTTGGTTCTTGACACTAAATAACTTTATGCAGAACATGAAGTAGGGCGAGTCGCATGTGGTAGTTGCGATGTGCTGCTTATGTACCCCTACGGGGCACAAAAAATAAGATGCAATAATTGCAAGTTCGAAACAGAAATTGGGGAATGTTCTTGTTCTAGACCATTTTTTTTTGTTATATTTCCATTCCACTGCAATATCCTGCTAATTTGATACAACCAAAGCCGACATTTTGGATCATTTTTACTTATGAATGAGTTGATTTGGATTATTTTTGTTCTTTAATGGGTCAATTGGGTAAAACAAATTTGTTAGATAAAAGGTTATGGGTCAATCCAACTTGAACCGTACCAAAATAAATGGTTTTGCCTTGAACCCGACATTGCATGTTACCCCAACCTGCTCGCCCCGATCATTTTACATCTTTGGATACAACTAAACAAACCTTGTGTTTCATGTACGTGTGCAGGATCAAAACCGATGTGACAACTCGCAATTTCAGGTCATCTCTCAAAACAATTCATGCTTCACAAATTCAACATTTATCGTAAACTAGGTTTGCGTGTTCCAAATTCGCGTAACCTTTATGGTTTAGCGGCGAATTCATGATCATATCATCGCGGACATTTCATATGGACTAAGTGTAGTCTACATTTCATTAACATCATTTGCATCATGTTAATTCATTCATGACATTGCATTTCACATTAAACGCGTAAATTTTATATTAAATAAACGTTATCGCGTGAGTTATTATTTTGAACATTTAATCCGTTACTTCTAAAAATGATCATGATATATTTTTATACTTACATTTAGTTATAAAAACTATATTTTGAGTTTACCCAGTGTTTTAAATTTATTTTGTAACTAAATTGTTGTATTTATATAATTACTACGATTTCCTTAAATTCAACCCGATAATTATATTTCACTCAAATTTTGCAAGAAATGTATTTTTATAATTTTTATGACATCGATATATTTTATTTTGTTCTGTTAAAATTTATTTCTAGCTAACGCTACCCTAAATACTATTTTAACTTACAACTTACAAACTATATCTACACATTAATACATTTATAAAAAAAAAATAAAAAAAAAAATAAAAAAAAAATTCAAACTTTTCTTTTCTTGTCATGAATCCCACGCCACCCCCTTAGTGTCCTCCATATTTTATGGATCTTGTCTAGTGAATCACCAAGAGATATTTGCAAATTATCATGACAAGTTAATGTATTATACTTGTATTATATTTTATCTATTCACTACTTTCACCATTCACTTCATTTTGTAAACCAATAGACCAAAATTTTATCTTTCTTTTCTCTCTACTAATTCGGCAGCCAAGGGACCAAGGAAGGATCACTCCAAGATTTTAAGTCAAGTTTTATAAACACTAGTATCATTTGTTGCAAGGTTTTGTAATATAAACCTCAAGTGATTAGGAAAACCTTTGTTCTTTGCACCTCATCATAGTAGCTTGTAAGCATATTTCTATCATTTTACATCTTTCACTTTTATTTCATATTTATTTCTTCATATTCGGAGCAAACATGCAAGACTTGTGTTGTTTATACCATTTTTACATGATTTTTAGAGTTTTATATATACAAAGTCATCCTATAATTATTCCCTTGGTATATGTTGGTCTTGATGATGTTTAGGAACCCATGACACCCTAAGAAGGTGTATGGTAGGATTAGAATAGCTTTGGAGTTGATTTGAAGGGATTGGAATAGGTTTAGTACGAGAAAAACTATTTTCGACAAATATATATAGTGGTCTGATCTCGTTTTGTTTTTCTGGAAAATCCGACAGTAGGCACGAATTTTTGGCCTTGATATTTAGAAAATATACTTTAAAACGAATCCGTGGCCGCTTGAACGGATTAAAACGGAGTTATAACGAAGAAGTTATGAATTTTTCAAGTTTGACGACGATATATACATTTTCTGAAAATTTCAGCATACTATTTTTATTTTGTACAAGTCAATAACGAGCCTTAAGCTTCATAAATTATTTCGACTTATCAAAAATATATTAGTATACTTTGATACGAAGCTAAGGACATATAATACGTAGAAAACGGATTTGAAACGACCAAGATATACACGTTTTCATAAACTTGCCGTAACTATTATTTTCAGAAAAACTATATTATTTTTACGAGACAAGTGTTACGGTAACTAAAACGACCATGTTGAAGGCTGTTTTTAACTATGATGTGGAACTTTTTGTAACGAAATGTCTTCTAATAAGATCGAGATCACCAAGCATATTTTTCAAAACGACCAACCGTTTGTATAGCGGAGTTGTAATAAATTATTTACGGTCGCTTAAACTTTGCCGAAACTCACTTTTTACACAACAATTGGACAAAATCACCATCTTTAACCTTTATTATCTTTATGTTCGAGACCTCTATGACGAAAACTCCTGTACTAAAACTTCTAGATTTTGATACAAGCTTTCCAAAACCGTCGAGTTCGTTTCCTAACGTGCGACGTACACCATTTTACGACTAGTTTTTCAAAGCCATTTTTGTCACTTTCATGAAATTTCCAACGACGTTATTTTAAGACGAAAAGTTAAAATTTCACTATAAATCATTACGAAACCATTGTAGGATGACATTTTGACGTAAATACTTGTAAAGTGATTTAAGAATGGTCAAGACGTCAAAAGAGTATTTTTCGACGGTAAGTATTATTTTCAAAACCCGCAAATGGTATAAATAACATACGAAATGCATGCATAACATTGCATCATAACTTATTACGTATCATATCATTCATAATAGGTCATTTTCGAGATTCACGCTATATTTCAGTGTATCCACTTTTGTCATCGTAATCATTGCAACAGGTGAGTTCATAGCCCCACTTTTACTCTTTTAACTGTTTTACAAACTCTTGGGGGAGATACATGCTACATTTTTAATCGAACACAAATGCTTTAAACTGTATGCTATATCCGAATGTTTTATTGTCACTAAGTATTTGCCATGTTCGAAGTCCCTACATCATGAACCATTAGTCACTTGCGAGTGAGCGCGAATATTGTGAATAGGCCTATTGGAATTAACACTCCCGCTCTTATTGACCCAGTTAGGGGAAATCGAGCGCACTATATTTGAACCAGTAAGGTAAATTGGACTTAGAGCTTTTACTGGATAATACTTACTATACTATGCATTATTCAATACTACGTTACAATACGTACGTAAAGCATACAATAAATATGGTAAACGCCCAAAACTTTTATTATGAATGGCAGCTTTTTATGAGAAAACTGCAGAACTGGTA
>BPTQ01000009.1:39439717-39509351 GCA_019973895.1 Chrysanthemum seticuspe
TAACACTCCCGCTCTTATTGACCCAGTTAGGGGAAATCGAGCGCACTATATTTGAACCAGTAAGGTAAATTGGCAAGTTTACCTATTAGGGCGGCGATGAAACGATGATTACCAATTTTTATTGGTGCGATGTTTACGCTTTGGTGTCATGAACTTAGTGAAATAAATACGATTTTGTTTTCAACGATGAGTGTGAACCATTTAACTCACACTACGATGATTGTGTTCAAACGAATTACTTAAACCTATGGATTTCACTCAACCTTTGTGTTGACCTTTTTAAGCATGTTTTATCTCAGGTATCTATGGCATTCAATTCATGGCATGCATTTGGACACATCCTAGAGTCGCGGTGACGACGCGTCACACTTGGGTTTTATGAACTTTATAAACATCGTTTGACTTGTACTAAACTTATTTTCCGTACATAATAACTTTCATTTGGGACCTATCTTTGTAACTCTGAATGTTTTTATTAAATCAAGCGATGTATTTTCCAAACGACACTTTAGGTCGTTCAATATAACTGTGATTGTGATGCTATGACAATCAATCCCCAGGAATTCCATTCCGCTGCAAAACAGGTAATTTGGGGGTGTGACAACCGACGTCCTCCTCTCTCTGAACACAAGAAGCGAGCAAGACAACATTTGAGGCGTGTGCAAGCAGGCTGAAATATACAAGTAATACAACCCATCGATTTGGATACCTCTTGAAGAGTTTTCATTTAATACTTGTATACGTGTACATGCTATAATGCTTTATAGTTTATAGTCATGAGTTTGATCATTTTTCTACCATGGACCAACTGTAGCACCAGAACCAGAACTATACACTTCATCTTTCATCCTCTTCTATAATGCATTCAAATAATTTATATACACTTTTCAACATTCATCCCAAAAGATTGCAATGTTTGACTATACATATAATTTAATTGTTGTACAAATGATATGACTGTGATCAAACTGAGATCACATGAATGATGAATGTTGGGGGAGATGATGATCTTGGGGAGATGAATGATTTGGGTAGATGATGAAGATGATGAAAGATGAATGGGTAAAATATAAATGTGTTATAAAAGTATAAATGTGTATGGACTAAAATACCCTTGACTACAAAACAAAAATCAAAGTTTGACTTGGTCAATGGACCAATCTGGCATTTAATGGCTACTGTTTGGACCCGTGGCGATGAAAAGGGCGAGGTTCGTCCCATCGTGATCCTCCGATACAAGTTTAGGGACCAACGGTGTATTTTAGTCTAATAATAATGATAGTGCAACGCTTGGTCCAACTATGTTGGTCCTAAATCCTAAGGACACGTATCACTATCACACACGCAGGATCAGCTATAAAGCCTTTGTGAGTCTGCGATGTTTTTAGTAAAAACCCTCGTAAGAATAATAAAATTCGAGAAAACCTTTTTAAATGCAACCAATCACTTTAAATCAACTATATCACATCACATATCATTTGCCCGATGAGAAGGTGGCACACATCAATATATCATCTACCCGGTGGGAACGTAGCCCACATCAATATGTCATATTCCCGATGGGAGGTGACTCACATCAATATAAATAGACAACATGCAATGGATCCATGCAACACACCGCAACATAGACTATATAATTGGGTTATAAATAAAAACAAGTACGACATATTTAGGGTAACAACAAATGCAGTTACACACGTATCTTATTATGTTCTAAGTGCAACCATCAATATATATCCAACAATAATATTGATATCAACAACATATATATACTACATATGTCACACTTTATAAAAAAACACATTTGATTTGTGCCTCCATTTTCTAAAACACGTGTACTCACCTTGAGGTCTTATAAATAATTCTTAAGTCCTATCAAGTGTCACAAATTTTTAACCATCTATTTTAGAGAGGTGATTTGCATGTTTTTTAAATTGATTGAGACACTTTAAATTAGAATGTTCAAGGTGAAAATGTGTAAAAATAATATAAGTGTATAAATGTCATAACACTTTAATTTAAAGTGTGTCAATCAATTAGAAAAATAAACAAATCACCTCCCATTAAGTAATTCAACGTACTAAAATCAATTAACATGTCCTTTCCAATTATGAATACTTTGTCTCCTATACAAACGAACTTGCTTATTTATATCTATGCTATATAAAATACAAAAATTGTCAACAAGTCAATAATTGAAAAAATGAAATTCGAAAAGTGGAAAATATGGTTTGCATGATAACTTTGGAAAGTATTCATGGTTTGCAAAGAAATTTGTCATTCGTAAATGTCAAACTTGATTTCTATTACTTTGCATGGTAACTTTGTTTGTAAAAAAACTGTCATACTATATACTCTCATATCATTTATGAATTTCAAACCATGTTAAGAATTTTTGTTAGAGTTAAATTATCGGATATTACAACCGTTTGTAATTACATTTTGATATTTTCACGTTCTGTATTGAATGTTAAACAAAACACTTGCCATAATATCAGATATCGTTAATTGTTTACCACTAGGAACCGCTGCCGCCAGGCGCGGGTACTCGCCTAGTAAAATAAAAATAGTCAAAATGAAAAGTGAAAAGTTAAGAAAGTGAAATGTTAAATAAATTAAAAAGGAAATGTTTAAACAATTAATTGTGTGCAAGTGAAAAACTGAAACTAAAAAAAGAAAATGTTGAAAACATATGTTTGATAAGGAAACTATTAATATACATCGAAAACCGAGGTGCCCCGAGACACTTCAAACCTGACATGTTGACCCGGTTTAATTTGGCTCATTTTTTCGACCTAACCCGTCGGGTTGACCGATTTAAATTGACCCGTTTTTCGACCCGAACGATTCAACCAGTTGAACCACCCGGGTCGAACCGGATTTCAAACATTATGTTCAATCTTCAAAATTCTCAAAATTTTATTGTTTTTAATTTATAACCCATAAACTTTTTTTATCACTAAAATTATCTGCCCTTATAATATTCTGTTACTGTGCACGGACACTAATCTATCATCCAACAATGTCTAATGTCTAATGTGTTAACGAGTACACTCCCTCAGTCTCTATTATTTACACAACCATGTTACTTTTAATCTAAAGTAACTAAAATACTTGTCACGTTTAATCTATTAGGGTAAAAACTGTCAAATATCTAAACTTTAGGGTCGATAATGAAATTTATCAAATCTTGATGGGTTCTTATGAATTTTCGAAAATAAGACAACACATGCAACTTACGTATTGTACGAATTCCAGCTTTTGCTTCCTGACAAGATTCCATTTCCTTTCTTTTTAATTTATTTAATTAATCATTTATATAAATAATTTATATAAATAGTTTAAACATTATCTTCCTCAACAAGATATCACAATCTGCTATTTCCGTTGGAGATTGTACATGTCAACTGTTAACCACTTAACCCCACATAGCATATACTTCTTACATTTCAAAATTACTGTTACAGCCGAAAGTGGACAATTATTTTAATTTTCAACAATTCAAAAAAAAAAAATTCCTTCACTAAATTTTTTTTTTTTTTTTTTTTTTTTTTTTTTACTATAAACCGAAACTGGACAATTATTTTAAGACATCTAAAAGAGAAAATGTGGACTATTTATTTGAGACGGATGAAGTATTGGACTAAGGAGCGTTTGTTTATTAACGGGAATTACTATGGGTATGGATCAATATGGGTTTGTAAACCCACCATACTTGGTGGGTATGAGATTTGCCTATTTGTATGAGTTGCATACCCATATCTTAAAGTAACACCCACCAATCAAACAATTTATTAGAAATAGAATCCAATTTTTCATTCTCATTCCCAAAAATCAAACGCCCCCTAATAGTGGAATTAAATGGTCTGTCAGTGGACCGAACAATTTAAAACTATATTTAAACGTTGAGGGTATTTTGATTATAAATAAAAGTATAAAAATATGGGTGTAGGTATCGTTGGTTGTGATTTAACAAAGTTAACCAATCTATATCTATATTTATATACTATATATATAAAGGAAAAATCAAAAATTGGAAAAAGAAAAATTAAAGCTAGAAGAAAGAAAAGTCGAAAACATATGTTTTAAAGGGAAACTATTAAAACACATTGAAAACCGGGTTGACCCGGGACGCTTCAAACCCGACGAGTTGACCCGGTTTAATTCGACCCAATCATTCGGGTTGACCCGGTTTATATTAACCCGTTTTTCGACCGAAACGGTTCAACCAGTTGAACCACCCGTGTCGAACCGGGTTTCAAAACATTATGGGTGCGTTTGGTAGGGGTTAATCGAAATGGATATGATGCAAGTGTTTGGTTAAGATATATATCTTTCAAATATTGGATTGAAAGATATATATCTTCTATACTCCATAGGAGTCCACGAGCCAAGATATCAAACTATCATAGATGAGGGACCCACTTTATACCTAAACCGATACCGATTGTGATTCATGATAGCATATCAAACGCACCCTATGTTTAATTCTCAAATTCTCAAACTTTTATTATTTTTCGTTTATAACCCATAAAAAAAATTTATCACTAAAACTATTTGCTGCTATAAAATCTCGTTGCTATGCACGGGTACTCGTCTAGTTTGGTTTAATAGGTTTTGAGAAAAAATTATTGGCCGATTATCCAAACTAAATTTTTAAAGAGTCAATCCAAACAACCTTGAGTTGAACTTAGGTTCAATTGGATAAGGCACGTAAATCAGATTGTGAAAAATAGTTCAAGAATAATTAATAGAGTAGATTCGTTCAAAAAAAATTAATAGAGTATATGCCAAATAAATCAATTTTAATGCTAAATAATCAAAATTGGTTCATTTACCAACCCCAAACATTTGATGCCTGAAAGTCTAAATTAAATGTGTTACCAGTAGTATATTACACAAATTGTTCCATTGGTGGGGGTTGGACTACGCGTCTTCCTCCACCACGCACACAAAATAAATAAGTCATCATTAAATCTTGTTAAACCATCGGCTAGCAATTCGACCGTCAACCAATTAGGTGCACAACTTGTCACGCAGACAATTGAGTTATTTTATTTTATTTTTTATTACTAATATTATTTTTAGTGTATTGTGAGGTATGTTTGTATTTAATTAAGATATTTTATTTAACAAAGTTAGTGTGGTCTTACTATACATGTTTGGTGGTAGAGAAAGAAGTTGATGTGATAATGAATTGAATGTGATAAACGAATCACTATTACACCTAGTCCTAGGAAAAATAACATGTCTATTTACTGTTATTTTATGTTGTACATATTTTACTAGCCATGTCTTCCAAAAAGTAAATAAAACGTGCATTAAGTACTGTTTTTTTTAAGTATTTAGAGTGATATATTTTATTTGACAAAGTTAGTGTGGTCTCATTATACATGTTTAGGTGGTAGAGAAAGAAGTTGATGTGATAATGAATTGACGGTGATGAACAAATCACTACTAAACCTAGTCCTAGGAAAAATAACATGTCTAAGAGGCTTGGGGTATGGACGTATGGTAACATGTTAACACCAAGTTTTTGGTGTCACCTCAGCGCCACGTTATTTCAACATCAAAACATTTAACACACAAAAAAAACACCCCTTATCATTAACACCAAATAACACTACATTTTAAGACCCAACCTTTAAAAAAAATACAAATTACAAATTAATCTCTTAACTAACATTTCAATCCTTAAATAAACCTTTAACTAATATTTAATTCATTAAATACTATTACGAATTAAAAATACTTTAAAAACATACTTAAATTTAAAAAACATGCGAAAAGTTAAAAACTAATAATAAATTACATAAACTTTGATTAATAAAAATTAAACATTACATAAACATAAGTTACGAACTAAAACATTACATAAACATAGATAAAAACTATGATACACATAAGTTTCTCAGCCATAAACTAATCTGAATACTCTCCACATGCAAAATCATATTCAGGATAATCCCCAAACTCCAGCCTGAACAAATCATCGTGAGCTTGTTCTTGCCTCAACAACTCATCCAACACAGTAAATCCATGCTCATCAACCGGTTCATCTTCATCTAACCTAAGTTGATGAAGCTGTTGTGAAACGGAACCAGTTATAATGTTTTCCTTGTGCATCGAATGGATCTTGTGACTTATGTTATCTTATATTTGTGACGCACATCTCCCCAACTTTTTCTCAATCTCGTTATCTTTCCAACCTTTCTCTGCCAAAAATTTGTCGATGACAACACGTCTTTCATCCGAAATGTCTTTGCAATTTGCGTATTGTTTCCTCAGATCCTCTTCGAGGTACTTGCTTTGCTAAACATCTCGGATAACTCGTAAACTTTTTCCTTGCGAATGTTATCGCCATCAATCAGTTTCTGAACGCCATCCTTGACTTCTTTGACAGTATGTGGGAGATTACAGCCATGGTTTTGGAGAAAAAAAGGGTTTTTTTTTTATAAAGAGGGTCGGAATGTTTTGTGTGAAAATGATTAGATAGTTGTATAATATATATGATGGGTTTTGGAAAAATATTAAAAATAAAATAAAAATAAAAATAAAAAAGCTATTTAGAGGCTGTTTGTAATTTATTTATTTTATTTTTTTATTATTACTTTTCTTTTGAATTCAAAATCAATATAAACGTTGAGGGGTTGATTGTGTAACTTTTTTTTTTTTTTTTTTTTTTTTTTTTTTTTTTTTTTTTTTTTTTTTTTAATTCAAATGGAACTAGCCGTTAGAGGGTATTTATATAAATATTTTTGGAAGTTTATGTGTTTCGATCTAAGTTACTACAACAACGTAAATGAAAACGTGGGGCAACGTCATGGTAGCGGTATGGTAACGCAACACCAACACGCGTCAACTCAGCCTTAACACAGTTGGGGCGTTACCGTACCCTAACCTCTAAAAGCATTAGGTATCATGACAAAGTTTTGCTCTTTATTTAAATCTCACAAGGTGCCACATCACAATAATAAAACCACTTTAAAATACCTTTTATATCATAATACCGCACAAATTCTCCATTTGACTCTCATCCACCCAAATTTTTTTTATTTTCTTTAATAAACCTAATTTAACTTCAAAAAAAAAAATACGCCTACCAACACTTTCTCACACTTACTATCTCTTCTTCCAAATCTGATCTTAAAAATATAATAATAATATACTAATAATGAGGCACTTTATTTTGCTTACCCACAAATTAATGCTTACCAAGGGACAAATCTCCACCATCCATCTAGTTTGATCTAATGGTGGGGATTAACCTAAGATTTAAAAGGTAAACCTAAGTCCATGTTTTTTTTCTTGTCTTTTTGTCTTTCTTATTTTATTCACATATTTTTTTTGTCTTTTTTTTTAAATTAACGTTTTTTATTTAATTCACGTTTTTTTTTTTTTTTTTTTTTTTTTTTTTTTTTTTTTCGCGTTTTTTTCTTCGTTTTCGTCTATTTTCATACGTTTTTGTCCGTTTTCATACATTTTCATATGTTTTCGTCCGTTTTCATATGTTTTCATCCGTTTCGTCCGTTTCATCAGTTTTCTTTCGTTTTCGTCAAATTTTCATACGTTTTCATCCATTTTCAAACGTGTTTTTACGCTTTCATACGTTTTCGTCCGTTTTCATACGTATTCGTCCATTTTCTTACGTTTTCGTCCGTTTTCTTACGTTTTCATACGTTTCTGACTATCACAAGTGATATTCAGAATATCACTTTTTGATATTCTGAATATCACTTGTGATTTTCTGAATATCACTTTGTGATATTATGAATATCACTAGTGATTTTTTCGATATCACTTTGTGGTATTCTGATAATCACTTGTGATTTTCATGTTACAAAACATTAGTTGAAAATCACTTGTAATATTCAGAATATCACTTGTTGGTCATCTGGATATCACATAATATCACTTGTGATATTCAGAATATTATTTGTGATACTCACAATATCACTTGTGATATCACAAAATGCCACTTGTGATATTCAGAGACATATGAAAACGGCTAAAAACATTTAAAAACCGACGAAAACGTATGAAAACGGACGAATATGTATGAACTCTAAACCAAAATTTGACCATTTTATCTTTATACGTGGTAAATATAAACTTACATATTTTTATAAGTTTCAAAATAAGCAAAAGCTTGTGAAACATAAACCAAAATCACATAAGCTCATAAGCAAATAAAATAAGATTTAACAATTACCCCCAAACTATGTAGTTGCTATTCAAATTATATATTTGTAATATTCTGAATATCACTTGTGATTTTCTGGATATCACTTTGTGATATTCTGAATATCAATTGTGATTTTGATGTTACAAAACATTAGTTGAAAATTACTTGTGATATTTAGAATATCACAAGTTATATTATGAATATCACAGAATATCACTTGTGATCATCTGAATATCACAGAATATCACATAATATCACTTGTGATATTCATAAACGTATGAAAACATTTAAAAACGGACGAAAACGTAAGAAAATGGACGAATATGTATGAAAACAGATGAAGACGTATGAAAGCGTAAAAACGAGTATGAAAACGGACGAAAACGTATGAATAATGAACAAAAACGTAAGAAAACGGGCGAAAAACGTATGAAACGGACGAAAACGTAGGAAAATGGATGAATATGTATGAATATGGACGAAAACGTATGAAAGCGTAAAAACAAGTATGAAAACGGACGAAAACGTATGAAAACATACGGAAACGTATGAAAACAGACGAAAACGTATGAAAGCGAAAAAAACGCGAATTAAAAAAAAACGTGAATAACGTGAATTTAAAAAAACAAACAAAAAAAAACGCGAATTAAAAAAAAAAAAAAAAAAAAAAAAAAAAAAAAAAAAAAAACTTGAATTTAAAAAAAAAACGTGAATTTAAAAAAAAACGTGAATTAAAAGAAAAGGACAAAAAAAAGATGAATAAAAATGAAAGACAAAAAAAAGATGAATAAAAAAGAAAAAAAAAAAAAAAAAACATGGACTTATGTTTATCTATTAAATCCTAGGTTAATCCTCACCATTAGATTAATCTAGATGGATGGTGAGGATTTGTCCCTTGGTAAGCACCAAAATAATAGTAAGCAAATGAAAATTCCTCTACTAATAATAATAAATCAGTTTCTCATTTCATTTGTTGATTTTGGACAAACAAATATACCTTTATCTATTTTCTAAATCAACCTAACGCAAACACAGGTATATTTGATGCATTTCTTCCAAATCTGAAAAAAAATAAAAACAAACAAACAAATAAATAAATAAATAAAAGGTTATCGTCTTCATTCGATTGCTGCTTACACGCACACACTTTATTCATACACACATAAAACACAATTTGCTTTATACATCGGGAAAAAAAGAAAGAAAAGAAAAGATATAAACTGACAATTGTTTGTCGTTTATTTCGTCGTCTACACAACGATCTCACGGCGAAGGAAGATGGTGTGGCGGCGAGGGGTGGTGAGCATGCCATGTATGCATGGCGAGCTCCTCTTGTCGTCATATCGGATGCTCTAAGTATCATAACATGTTAACATCCACCTTTTTGAGACCCACAATTTTATTTTATTTTTCATTTTTCAAATAAACTAAATTTAATTAATTCAAATAAATATACAATAACATTCTTTTTAAATAATAAATAAATAAACTTGTTAAGAAAAGTTTAGTCCGCTCACATAAAACCCATTTACCATCATTTTTCTTCTTTTTTATCCTTCACCTGCACATACACACTTTTATTATTCACACATAATGGGCGCGCGCATACACATCAAATAAACACACAGACACACACTAAAAAACACAAAACAAACACAAACCCACTTTTAAATAGAGTAAAAAATAATGAAAAAAATAAAAAAAGAATAAACATTACCAACACCACCACCAACGCATGTTGGTTTCTTTTCCACCCAGTATGGTAACGACCCATAACGTCGAGCCACGTAGGCATAACACCCGGCTTTGCGTTATGGTACCTTCTGCTCTAATAGAATTTGTGGATGGATTTTTACAAATTATTAGTGTTATAAAAAAAATCTTATCCTTTTTTTTTTAAGTTACACCATAAGGAAATGTCAAGAGTTGTCATGCATTTTTCCTTTTAATATAGATGAAAACATTATTAAGTCAACCACTTTATTAAAGCAACATTGTTTTAAAATTTATGTGAAAATTAAGTTTTAAAAGGTATTTTGGGAATTAGACATTCCTTATTTTTAGATTTTGAAGTTTAAGCACAAACATTTTTTATTTTGTCTAATAAAACTAGGGGTGAGCATAAAAACCGAAAAACCAAATTGAAACCGAAAAAACCGAAGAAGCCGAACCGAAAAAACCGCCCCATTTGACAAACCGATGGTGGTGGTTTTGAATTTTATAAAAACCGAATGTTTGAGGCGGTTTTTGGTTTCATAAGAAAAACCGACCGAGAAAACCTCCCCGCCCCACCTTTATGTATGTTTTATATTTATCTATATAAGAGATATGCTATTTAATTTTAAAAATTTGAGTATACATTCAACTTTATCTATTAGAGAAAAAAAAGTAATAGTGTTCTTTATTATTAATACATTCAAATATGTTATATTAATATATATTATATCTTTGCTTTCGAGCAATAGTGTTCTTTGAATGTTTTTGCGAGTGTAAAAGTGCAAAGCCGCAAAGACATGCATTTTATATTTTAGATTCATGTTTGGTTGTTTTGTACGTTTTTTCGAAGCTTTGGATTGTTGAATATTATGCTATTATTGGTATTTGTTTAAATATTTTTGCTTGAAATCTAGGAATCGTAAACACTATATAAGATTAAAAATAGCTTGTTTTCTAGTAAGAAAAAACCGAATAAAAACCGAAACCAAACCGATTCAATGTCAAAAACCGAAAAAACCGACACTAAACGGTTTGTAGTTTTCAAAAACCGAAACCATGGTTCGGTTTTTGGTTTTACCATAAAACCGCCCCACCCCGCCCCATGCTCACCCCTAAATAAAACAATGCATTTGGTTGCCACTTGAATATACAAAAACATACCATATTGTCTAATAGTCTGATTTTGTATGGAACAACAGAAATCACAAATAAAAAGAATTAAGTTTCTGTCATAAAAACAAATAATGATATTAACAAAATCAAACTCCAATATGTGGATTCTATTACAATCCCTATCCCTCTTAAACTTTACAACACATGAACAATCCTATTTCCTTTCTTATTGTCACCTTTTCTTGAGAATTTCACTGTATTTTATACATCTATTTTCCGCCGTATGTAAGTTTTCAAATGCTAACAAGCTCTACAGTACTGAAAGTGGTTTACTCTGACGCTTCAGGCCCTGCTGAATCTGATAGCTAGACCGACGCTCATGTACAGACAGGACCCGGTCCAACAGATGCTGTGGCTCTAGACCGACGCTCATGTACAGCCAGGACCCGGTCCAACAGATGCTGTGGCACCGGTTCACCCCTTCTTTGCTGATGGGGGATGCTTGCTGTGTGAGCCAGTGTTTTCCACTTATCCTGTAAACAAAACCAATTTGCACTCACTATTTAACATTACATGATGCGGACGGTTATTTGCATGGTACTTTGGAGGTGCAAAACGAATATGGAAAGTTAATTTCTAACCTTCAAGTCCACAACTGTTCGATGATCAGCATCATTAAAAGCACGTATTTTAACCTCACGCCATCTGCAAGATTTTGAAAGATATGAAAAATAAGTTATATTAATAATGAACCATGTGCTCTAAGGCTTCTATATCTCAGAACTCAAAAGGGTCACAAAGTTCATACTTTCCGGCTCCATGAACTTCGACTGCTTCCACAAGTGCTTCTACTTCTGGTATAGAGAACGGTCTCCTAATTCTACGTTGTGAGACTTCACATTTCTTTCTTGGTTTGTAGTGAACCAGTCTGTCCGAGAGTGCCTTGGTTGTCACATCTGTTACTGGTACAAGAGTTTTGGATTCTGCCACTTTTTCTTCTGTTAGTACCTTGGTATTTTCTGGTATACTTTCTTGATTCTTATCGGTGTAGTTGTCTAAGTAAGTTTCCAGATCAGTATATGGAGAAGAATTTGAGTATCCCACATCCGTAATGGGACTTGCTGAGCTGGAAATAATACAAACCTCCATTTAATAAAAACAATTCTTAAATGTAAAGATCTACCGGTAACAAATTGTTTATTACCTTAATGGTGGTTCTTGTTGACTCGGGAATGGGGAAGCTTCGAGAAAACTAGGCTCCAAAGTGAATCTCAAAGTCTCGAGGTCAGAATTATGAGAAATACCCATCTGTTGTAGGGTCCGGTTATTGTCTCTGACCTTTTTGCCTTCAAGAAGTATACCTACATTTAGTTCCCCTCCTAGCCTAACTTTAGCAGCGTTCATAACAAGTCTCTGTGTAAAATAGTTTATAAAACCAACAGTATATGATTACAAAAGTATGGAAGTTTTGCCGTTGAGGGAATAGTATATAATGAACTTATAGGAAGAATAAATCATGCTCAATATGAATACCTTTAATGAGCCTATAGTCGCAGTCTCCGGTATCTCACAATACAGTTCCGGCACTTTGAATGATTTTATGCTAAATTTCACTATATCACGATAATGGAATCAGTTAGTTAGCAGAGCAGCCAAGATGAATAAAAAAACCATCAGAATTCTGAATAATACCAGTACCTTCATTTGAAGCAGCAAGAGTATGTGTCTTGTCTCCATTGGGGTTCTTCTCATGTGATCTATCAATACTTTCACTATCTGCCCCCTGAATATATGCGTTTTTTGATCTTTGATGAAACACCTTTCTCCTTTTAGCAGCAGCATCTACTCGACACCTTTTTCGCTTGTATATATGTTTCCTATTCTGGTATAGTGGCTTCACTGCACCATCTAAAAGAACCAAAAAGTGATCTCATTAGAAATAGAGCTAACATGGTTATCTAAAACACAAGATAACTAGTGAAGTAGAGTCTCCACTCATTACTGAGTTCATAATCTTTCGTTGAAGTTACTTTGCAGTACCTAGAAATCAACAACATTTTTCTTAAGCTTCTATACTTAACAGGCGACTTAGATCTAATCAATTACCTTAAGTTGAAGTTATCAAACCTAGAGGAATTATCATCATCATCTTTAATGCTCAATTTTACATATCCTGATACGAATCCTGCCAAGGGTAGTAATTCAACAGAAGACCTATTCTTAGGGAGGACTTGGCAACTACTTTATTTTGTAACATGCACTTTGAAGAGTTACTTTGCAAGTTAGAATCAGTTAGCTTGCATGCATTTGTTTAGGAAGAATAAGTAGAGGAGTAGTGTTTCCACTATCCCATGTTTTCCTATTAGTTCCTTAAGTTTAGGAGTCCACTCTTGTTTTCTTCACTATTTATATTGTAACTTTGCATTGAATGAAAATAGAACAGAAAATTGGCTCAAAGTAATCTAGTTCCCTTCTTAATTTCTTAGAGATTTGCTAACTCAATTAGCTATTTATCTTAGGAGATTGACCTCCTCTAATTGGTCTCTATCATTTGGTGCTTTCATCATTCCTTACTATGCCTCCCAAACGTGACACACCCCCAACCGAAGAAACCATGTCTGCCATGGTTGAAAACATATCACAACTTGTTGCTTCCACCAAACTACACAATGAACAACAGGCCGCTTCATCATCACAGCATGCAGCCCACCTCGACATCATTATGAAACAACTAGCAACTCAATATGAGCAAACAGCCCAACTCATTGCCACCATCGCCAAAACTCCACCCCACGACCACCACACATCACCGTCTACCTCACAACCGCGACCTCCAAATTCGACAACCAAAGCTTAACCTCCAGTCATTCGACGGCTCCAACCCTCTTGATTGGCTTTTCCAAGCTGACCAATACTTTGCTTTCTACAACATAGGTCCCGCACAACGCCTCGCCATGGTTGCTTTCTACCTATCTGGTGATGCATTAAGCTGGTACAAATACCTTCATCACAACAACCTCCTCACATCATGGGATGCGTTCACACGAGCACTCGAAACGCGTTTTGGTCCCTCTTCATACGATAATCACCAGGCCAGCCTTTTTAAACTTTGTCAAACATCCACTGTCACGGCTTACCAAACAGAATTCGAACGGTTGAGCAATTGCGTTGTGGGTCTTTCCCCGCAAGCTTTACTTGATTGTTTCATATCGGGTCTTCGCCTCGATATTCAACAAGAATTAACCCTTCTTCGCCCACAAACTATCACACAAGCAATCGGTTTGGCCAAGCTTATTGAAGACAAACTTCACGATCAAACCATCGATCGTCCAAAGCCCGTTGCGTGTTCCAGTACTACATCACCACTTATGTCAACGGCCCAACCTTTGTTAGACAATCCTCTCCATCAGACTCAATCCATTCCGATTAAGAAATTAACCCCTGCTGAAATGCAGAAAAGACGCGCTGAGGGACTTTGCTACAATTGCCCGGAAAAGTACCAACCTGGTCACCATTGTAAACCACCACAGTTTCTTCTCCTTCAATCAGGATACGAACCCGCACCAGCCACAACAGACCCACCGTGGGGGCTGTCTACCATTGACTACGACGATGCAGGACCTTGAGGACAAGGTCAATCTTAACGAGGGGAGTATTGATACGAATCCTGCCAAGGGTAGTAATTCAACAGAAGACCTATTCTTAGGGAGGACTTGGCAACTACTTTATCTTGTAACATGCACTTTGAAGAGTTACTTTGCACGTTTAGGAAGAATAAGTAGAGGAGTAGTGTTTCCACTATCCCATGTTTTCCTATTAGTTCCTTAAGTTTAGGAGTCCACTCTTGTTTTCTTCACTATTTATATTGTAACTTTGCATTGAATGAAAATAGAACAGAAAATTGGCTCAAAGTAATCTAGTTCCCTTCTTAATTTCTTAGAGATTTGCTAACTCAATTAGCTATTTATCTTAGGAGATTGACCTCCTCTAATTGGTCTCTATCTACTAAATGAACAAGTATCTAAACACGAGTCTCTAACAGTCAACTCTCCAATTTCCTTCTCAACTGCCACCAAGTTAACATTACTCCCAACCTTCCCCAAAATATGGGGAGTGTTTACATTATAAACGTGAAGAGTTTAAGTTCAGTGTCATACTAATAGATTCACTCGCAGCACTGCTTCTTTCCCCATCAAGATGCTTGACTTGGACTTGAGGCTCTTTTTGTTCCAACTCCTTCTCACTTACATCCGTCTAAAACAATAAATTATAATAGCATGTCAATACAAGTTTCAAAAAATTACACAAAAAACGAGTTAAAAGACACTAAAGTATAAACTCACCCTTAACGACACAGGAGATTTAGTTATCACGGGGGCTTGGATACTCGTCTTCAACACCATACCTGTTTATCAAAAAATCAGAATCCTTTCAATAAATTTACGTATCAATTTTAAGGTATTCCAAAACTACACATAATAAATAACTCAGTAATTAATCTCCCCTAGTAGATCTTATTATATTCAACAATCAACAACACATAATATGGTTTATTTAATAAATTACCAAATATAACAAAAATATCCTCATTAAATTAAATCACATCGAATGAATTTAACAAAACACTAAATTCGAACAAAATGTCGCACAAAAATAACCATAGATTCAAATAACATGAAAAAAACTAACAGAAATGATGGAAATTCGGTGTTACCTGATTCGAGACACGATAACGTCAATTTGAATTATGATGACGATGTAGTGTGGAGTTCGATTATGTATCTAATGAGCTTGGTTTATTTGAATATGATGATGATGTGGGGAAAGAGAGGGAAGGGTGGAGGAATGGTAATTATAGCCGGAGGGAAAAGTAAGGGTCGGTGCGGATTTAGGTAAAAACCGACATCCGTAATTTTGAATTTTAAAAAATGAGACTAGTGTAAAAGTAGCTGTGAGCAGTAGTTGTGCAGCTCACTGCTCACTGCTCACCGCTCACAGCTTCTTATAAAAAATTGAGCATTTTTAAAAAATAGGAAAACTCACCGCTTTTGTCAAACGACTAGTAAAAATCAAAATGTTTATTGCTCACCGCTCTAAAAAGCTTCACACCGCTCAGTGCCAAACATACCCTTAATATTCAGGATTATTTTATGTTATAAAAGCTTCTCGGTGATTTTATATTTACATCAAAAAGACTTATTGGTCGAAAGTGTGAAGTAAATCTCGAGTCAAAAAGACTTATTGGTCGAAAGTGTGAAGTAAATATCGGGTCATTGACCTTGTGAACAGGAGCAATAGGTTGATTAATATTGTCCATAGCTTTTGTTAAGGTAATCTAATTTATATATTACCTCCTAGGCTACTTGCAGTGGACCTGAAAAGTCGGTCAAAATCATAGGTCGACCAATATGAATATGGGTCAATACCAATGTGGGTGTTTGGTCACAGTCAGTCGAGCAAGGTTTCAATCCTTTAATCGGTCGGCTTTTTGACCGATTTTTACAACATCCTCTTTATAGTTTTAGTGATAAATACTAACTTGGTCATCTATGGCAATTTGGTTATGTCTAATTATTGAAGAGAGAATGTTGTTTTAACATAGTCATGTTCGGTCACGACGGTATTCGACATTAGCTAATATTTAGACGTCTAGTCATTCCAATACATATGATTTTTTTACAAAAAGTAAAAAACATTTTCGTCCCGAAATGCACAACAAAACAAATTTGGTAAAAGATTTTTGATCCAAGATACAACCTAGTTGAGTATCAGGAGTCAACTAAGTGCCACGTGTGGTTGATATTTGATGAGAAAAAAAAAAGGTGAGAATTCAGTGGCATACCATATTTTCGTTTTTTATTTGCACATTTGGTATAACATGATGAAGCAACATATGATGAATTGTACAATTGTTTATTGCACAGTTTAAAGTATGTAAAAAAGAAAGAAGAAAAAAAGTTTGCAAATCAGTGTTTTAAAACTACAGTTCGACCCTACCAGTTCAACTGATCGAACCATGTCTGGCAAAAAAAAACAAGTAAAAAAAACCAGGTTAATCGGTTAGACTCGTCGGGTTTTAAGTGATCCGGGTCAACCCGGTTCTCGAAATCCGACCAGGTTTGATTTTTGTCACTTTTTATTATAGAAAACCGGATTGACCCGGTGATCGAACCGAATAAAAATATAATTTTTTTAATAAAAAACAAGGTTGACTCGACGGTTGAACCGGTTGAACTGGTAACTCGATGATTAGACCGAGTCGATTAGAAACCCGGTTTTTAAAACATTGCTTATAAAATTATAGTTCAACTCTCAAGTTAACTCTAGCCAACAACTTCTATTGTAACATACGGTAATTTTTATATTTACATGTACCTTTATGAAGTACAGTATCAATTATTTTTCTTCATCTTATGAAAGAATTATTATTTGTCTAGTATCCAATTTTTACGCTGGTAATTTATTTTCATATTCGCAAACAAAGATAATTTTCAATATCCAAATTAGTTCAATAAAATCAACTCTAACAAAACTAGTTTACACACAAGTATAAATTTGCGCAAATTTTCTAATAGGTTATATGGCAAAAGTTCAATATAGATCCAAAATTTACCATAGATCCAATGAACCAATAATAGCCATTCATTTTTTTATTATGATAAACTTTCACCCTTTTTTAAAAAATTAAATATCTCGCAAACCGTTAATCGTTGCGCGATAAAAATTATACCATCGCGACGAGAATTAAATTATCTTTCTATAGATATGCACTAATATATATTTTTAACCATTTTTTTTTTCAAAATTTCGGTCAACAAAAATCATATATGATTTATGAAAATCATATATGATTCGATTTTTACGAATCATATATGATTTTTGAGAATCATATATGATTCGTAAAAATCATATATGATTCATAAAAATCGAATCATACATGATTTTTGAAAATCATATATGATTCGTAAAAATCATATATGATTTTTTCGGACGGAATTTTTGAAAAAAATTGTTTGTCGAAAATATATAAAAGTGCATATCTATAGAAAGATAATTTAATTCTCGTCGCGATGGTATATTTTTTATATTTTGAAAATTTACCGTTTGTAAGATATGTTGTTTTAAAAAAAAAGGTGAAAAATGATTTTTTATTAATTTAGATAAAAGATGGAGGGCTATGATTGGTTCATTTGTTCTATGTCAAATATGAGTTCTATATTGATCTCAACTCTAGGTTATATACCACCAGCTAAAAGCTAAAAAGTTCACTAAATCCCAATTAATTAAACTACAAATGTATTTCATAAAATAATTATTTTAGTGACAGTAAGTTCACTACATGCAATTAGACATATTGTACGAACTACCAATTACAGTTTACTACCGACTTAACCACAACACTAAATACACTATAATTAACTAACATAAAAATAGCTATTCATTCATAACCAATGTTTTGAAACCCGGGTCGACCCGGCCGGGTTAACCGGTTGGACCGGTTCCGGATTAAAAAACGGGTCAAAAAAACCCGGGTTTTAAAAAACGGGTCAACCGTTTAGACCCGGCGGGTTTTAAGTGACCCGGGTCAACCCGGGTTTTGAAACCCGGCCGGGTTTGGTTTTTATCATTTTTTTTAATACAAAACCTCAAAAAATAAACTTGTAAATCTCGTAGGATGCATGTCTTTAGAAGTATGAAACTTGTAATCTCGTAGGATTTATGCCTTTTGAAGTATGAAACATGTAATCCCGTAGCATTTATGGTTGTTTAGAAAATTATGCAGGTATGAAGGTTTATATCCTTGTCCACCTTTGATTTGTTGTTTAGAGCATGAAAAATGGTTCTTTGCTTTTTTTTTCACTGCAAAACTAGTGTTTGAACATTATGTTTGGACAATTAGAAATGGATGTTTGGACATATGCATAAAACCGGGTCTAACCGGGTTGACCCAGCGGTTGAACCGGTTGACCCGGTGACCCGGTGTCTTGGCCGGGTCGATCACAAACCCGGGTTTCAAAACATTGTTCATAACCATGCAAATAACTCCTAAAAAATATTATTATATACATTGCCTATCATTTCAGGCTCAAGATCAACATCAAGTATCATCTTCTTGTTAATTTTTGGCTTCACGACTACAACTAATGGAACCAAATTATATCGAGCTCCCTTCTAGCCACGACCTCTCAAGTCTCAACTGTCTGAAACTCCTTTAAGGACGACAGTACCATCACCTTTGAGATATCATAAGGTACAACCGTACAAAGGGAAAAATAAAGAAGAAAATCAAATATAGGTAAACATGCATCTTGGTAGTAAATTTAAGACTAATGATAGGCTCACTAAAAAAGATTCACAAAAACTTCTCACAAAATGATGTGGCAAACTATTTGACATTTTTTTCTGTCTGTTCTCTTTTTCTTTTTCTAAAAAGGACACCACTTCTACATGTCAATTACACTTTTTTTTTTTTTTTTTTTTTTTTTTTTTTAAATAAAAATGTGTGATGTTAGTGCAATTTCAGTTTCTATTAGTTAGAAAGTGTTATAGGAAAGAGTCTGCATTCTCCTTCCTCCCGTAGCAATAAGCAACACTTTTTCAGTCACTAACTTGTCGCTAGTCTGTTGCAAATTTGATATCTCCTTCCTCCCATGGTAATTAGCAACGCTTATGCTGTCACTAATCTGTTGCTCATCTGTCACTATCATGATTACTCCTTCCTCCCGTTCCTTTTTGTGACACTTTTTCTGTTACTAACCTGTTACTAAGCATCAATGTCCATCTCATATTAACAAGTCAGGTAGCAAAGACATAAATCGAACATGTTCCAATCATCATATGCTCCAAAGTACAATACCAACCGTCAAGACCAAACACTTTCTAACTATTATAGAAATCACAACAGCAGAACTCCACTCTTTGTAACAATAGATTGAACATCTAGGCTGCTGTTTTAAAAGAGCTTAGCATCAGTAAGAACAAAGCTAACAAGCAGTTACCATTGACGAGCAGTAGATACGTTTAAAACGAGCAGCATATTCAATTATGCTAGCAGTGGTTACAAGAATGACTAGTAGTGGAATCGATTAAAGTTAGCAGTGGTTAAGTGGTTACGAAGAGCAGTACTTTGACAAGAATGAGAAAGTTAGTTGGGTATGCCTGCCAACTCTTCTCATATTGGTGATTCATGTTTTGACATTGTAAATTCTATGACACAATTGAGATCACTATCATAAGAACTATAGCTCGCCACATGTTATACCAGGACCACCTGCATTTTTTCTTTCACACATAGACTACTGCTTGTAGCCTGCACACTAAATTTGATCACTTGACTAAGATCATTTATACAGTTATACTTGAACATTATTTTGTAAAAACAGCAGTTAAAAGCTGTAAAAATAGCAGTTAAAAGCTGTAAAAAACAGCATACAAAAGCTGTAAAAGTACAGCCATGATCTGCTTGTCAAAATGGCCCAAAATCTGCAGTAAAAATACCCTAAAATCAGCCATGTTTCTGCTGTCAAAATGGCTAAATTTCAGCTGTAAAAACAGCAATTAAAACACCCTAAAAACTGCATATAAATGCTCTAAAAAAACTACATATAAGCTTGTGAAAAAACACATCCAAACACCATATATAAACTCTTAAAACACCTATATAGTTGTTAAACTTTTTTCATAGCAACATTAGATAATAGAAGTACCATGAGTTCATCTCAAAACCAAACAAAAATCATGTCTATGTCAAAAAAAAGTGTTCAGTGGATCTTGAGATGTGATGATTGCTACATTTGGTGAAAAGTGTGATTAACTAGAATACTATACACCATCTATGGAGCTGAGATGTGATGATTGCTGCATTTGGTGACAAGTATGATTGGCTCGCGAAGGACATTTCTTCTTAGAACATTTCTTCATTGTTTCACTGTTATCGGCTCCACAACCAATATTATCAGTGTCTTGCAATTTCTACAATCAAAATGAAAAGGTTAGGCATATTCATTAACTTTTTTACTCATATAAGTAATATAACTAGAATGCCTTCCTCTTTTTCTCATTTCTTTTAATAATTTTCTCAGACGTGGGCTTGATTCTACCTGCGGGTCGACCTTTTCCTTGAACTCCATTAGGATCACGAATCTTATTATTATCCCTGATAGAAGCACTCGTATGTGGCGTACACACGAGGCTACTAGTGCTAACTTTTCCACTTAAGATTTCACTCTTTAATTCATTAACTCGATCAAGTACAAGACTACATTTTTCGTCAAGCGCAGATGCCAAGTCCGCCACTTCAGAAAAAGCAGTACACATTTTATCATAACGACGCCCAACATCTGAGACAACCCAATCACTATAATTTACTTTAACCTTAGTATGTCTTCTTTTAACATCTTTTCTCCATCTCCGTAAGATGTATTTATTTGGAACAAGATATATGCTCTCATTAATAAGTACCGTTAGTGCATGTCTACACACATTCCCCTAAACTCAAACAAACGACATATGCATCTAATATCACAATCTTCATATGATTCACCTTTTTTGAACCAAACTGCATATTGCTTCTTTATTAATTTTCCATTATCCATTACATCCTCTAGAACTTCATAATTTGTATGTCCACCTTCTGATTTAACAGAACCAACCCCACAATACATCTTTCCCGTCAACTCTTCCCTAAACTCTTTAAACTTAGCATTGGTTAAAACATGTTTCATTTGTTCTTCCATGGCATAACGGGTTAGGCGGGTACGAGAAATTGTAGGAATCAAAATCTTCTATGTTCTCTTTCTCAGCCCTATCCCTCAACGCATTTTCATATTGTTCCACAAATTGTTTTAAAGTAGTTTTCTTATTTAAATATTTATCAAAAAACGAATTAATGCTCTCACTACGTTGTGTAGTAGACATCCCCGCCCAAAAGATATCTTTTACAAAACAAGGTACCCATCGTTGTCTTCAACATACAGGTCTTTCAACCATTTGTTATTTTCAAGTTTGTACGTTTCTAACATTCCATTCCAAGATGCTTCAAATTCACTTGAAGTCAAAGAATCATAGACAACCTTTTTAAGCTTGTACTTGATTGATTTGTATTTCTTATGTTTACCAAATTTTTCAGGTAGTTTCTTCATGATATGCCATAAACACCATCTGAATCATATTAATTTTTTACAAAAATAAATTTAAACAAACACACCTTATATTGTATGCATAAAAACAAAAATATTTTATTGTATCATTAGATATGTTATAAACTTTTTTCGTACAGAAATCACCCCAATCACTTAAAATGAGAGATAAAACAAAATCCAACATTAAAATTTATTAAAAAAAAAAAAAAAAAAAAAACAAACAAACTTACAATAGGAGTATCCTTAATACTAAGATGAGGCAAAGGGTTAGTGGAGCTAACATATACAATCAAAAAATTCGAAAATTATGATAGCAATATAGGACTTACTTGGCTCCTTCCTCATCATATTCCACGTTCTCAATATCGGTTATTTTGGGTGTTTCTGATAAATAATCATCATGTAACGGAGAAGAAAGGTAAGATGATTCTTTCGATGCATACGATGAAGAAGGTAAAGAAGAAGATCGACTCATCTAGATGTAGGAGATGAGTGGTTGGAGAAGGAGAAGGATAAGAGTTTATGATAATAAATATTACTCCGTATATATCAAAAGATAAATAGAGAAGAGAGAGAGAAAAAAAATGTCAAATGGTATGCCACATCATTTTGTAGAAAGTTTTTGTGAGATTTTTTTAGTGAGTCTATCATTTCTCTAAATTTGATAAGAAACGAAAGAAAATTTGTAAAGCGAGTATTTAATGGGAAGATGGAATAGTTTGCTAAATTAAAAAACTAAAAATACAAAGTTATAAAAGAAAGAGATGACAGGTACTTTCTAAGAAAAAATTTAGCAAGATTTGAAATAAGTTTCTTTACACAATTAGAAGTACAAATTAATTAAGTTTACATATATACCCAGTATCTTTATTAATTATTATGGTGTTCTTGCGCGCCAAAGCATATGTCATTCATCAGTGTCATCCGATGTTTTGAAAACCCGGTCGTTAATCGGTTCGGTCAAATCATCGGTTCACCGAGTCATTGGTTCAATCACCTGATTAACCCGGTTCTTTATAAAAAAAGAAAAAAGCTTTTTTTTTTCAACATTAAAAAAAGAAGCATACAAATAAATCATGACAAATTCATATATTGAGCTTATAAAAACATTTAACAACAAAGATAATGTTTAAACATCGCAAATATATGTAATTAACATGTTTTATTTTAGAAAAAACATGAAAAAAACCAAATCCGGACGAGTTTCAAGAACCGGGTTGACCCGGGTCACTTTAGACCCGGTGGGTCTGACCGGGTTTCGAGAATTAAAAACCCGATGTAATATGACCCTTTTTTGTCAGAACTGATTAAACCGGTTGACCCGATCAGATCGAACCGGGTTTCAAAACATCTACTATAAGTAGCATTAATACTTTGATTCAAACTTCATATTAAAACTTGGGCAAATGATAAAAAAAAAAGTATTATACTTGACACCATTTGTTTTTGTGGGTAGCGAACAAATTTTTTTGCTTTTGTGGGTACTATACTTTCAAATTCATCCTTTTTGGATTATTTTGCGAAATTTTTGAACATTTTTGCCCTTCTTAGCTAATAGAAATTTTCTTCTTAGCTAATAGAATTTTTTTTTTCCGAAGGGTAAAAATGTCACATAGTACCCTAAAGAGGATGAATTTGAAAGTATAGCACCCACAAAAGCAAAAAAATTTGTTCGCTACCCACAAAAGCAAATGATGACAATTATGATACTTTTTTTTATCATTTGCACTTAAAACTTCTAGTTGGGTTGAGATAAGTTTGTAACACATATTTTAACGCTAAAAATTCTTGCAAATAAATGGTGATTAATTATATATCAATATAATTTGGTTCGCGTCTCTGATCGTGTAAATATATATTAACAATTTATGTGTGATGTTGAAATTGAAAATTGAATACGTACATACTCTAACAAATAAGAGTTAACTTAACTATGACTACACAACACAAATTTATCTCAACGTGGTTTGTGTTGTTTCTTTATTTTTATTTGTTGCATCAAGGAGTGAATCATGCATGTCTTAACAGTATATAATACTCCGTATGATTCTTATTGAAACCATTCATTACACTAATACGTCATGTTTCTGTGTTATGTTTAATGCACATCATAGATACTTAGATAGTAATTTTTATCCATTGCTAAAAACATTAGGGTGTTTCAATATAAAAGCAACTATATTCATCATTATATGAAACAACAAATTACCACGTCCATGGGAACAACTATATTATTTACACACGTAGTAATGAATAAATTATGTATATTGTTCATTTTTCTCACATTTGGTGCTTGACTCAGCTTGTTAACATTTTGCAATGTGAATGACATATTGTCATCCCACTTTTTTCTTGTGAAAGATGAGACAAGTTTTAGATCGAACTTTTCATCTTCTCAGGATTAGTATATCCACGGTCGTCATTTGCACAAGGATGTGTTTAATGGTGTTATCGTTTATTTCATAACCGTAATAACTTATTAGACTTGCCCAAACGTGTTTCTAGACATAGAATAGAGGTTCCAACCATCGATTTGGAGATACATGTGATGTGTTTGTGTTTCAAAATAACATGTTATGTTCATGTACATTTTGTTGTTCTGGAAATATTTGGTCTGGACTTTTGGGCAATCATAAATGGGCTTGTGAGACTTTTACAATATTATAGATTCATAGTATTAGCATTAGTGACAGTAAAAATATAATCATTGATACATTTAGTTCATGGTACAAGGTAGTCACATTTAGCGGAAACTAATGCAGTTACATATATATTAGTGATCGATGTTTTGCTTCTTTGAGCTGTTGGTTGTGTACGTTCAATGTACGATACCAACCTTCTAAGACTCTTAAGTTGTTTGAATTTGCATATTTAATATGATGGTTGTGACTCAAGACCACGTCTGTGACTTCCTTTTCATGGTTTTGTAGCATACTTATTACTAATGTGACCCTTATAACCACTAAGGGGTATGGTGAACTTCACATCTTTCATTTGGGTCTCACTTAGTGCCACATCATCTCAACGTTCCCATAACAAAACTCCCCGCTATCATAACACAAACACAAAACAAACCTTTTCGTTTGGCCCCCACCCACCCACAATTTTATTTATTTCTAAAAAAATAAAGTAAAATAAAACTGCAAATGTTGTTTGTCTTATGTGGGTCGTTTGAACAAAGATGAGCAAATGAAGAGCAAGTGGGGGGGGGGGGGGGGGGGGGGGTTGAAGAGCAATGAAGAGCTTCGTTTCCCCCTCCATGTCACAACGACGAGTAACACTTCATCACCACACCCCTTGCTCTAATGATTATGTGTTCTCAAACTTTAGTAAAAATATGCAATTTTGCTCGTTTTTCTATAAAGTATGGAATCCTATACCTCACATGTAGTTTTTACATTGCAGGTAAAATGTCGATATCGGTTTCATATGTTTTAGATGTCAATCCTGATCCAAGGAGACAATGGAGAATGCTTCAGTTTTGGAAGATGGGCATGCATGTTCAACAAAGCCGATTGGGAAACGACTATAAAAGATTTCCTATTATGTTTGCTACTTACATATTGAGGCGACGTACGGAACCAAGATGATTCCCCTCTAATACAGTGGCCACTTGGGCCATTTTTTTCAAACTACTGACTCAATGTAAGAGGTATTACATCTCCAAAGCGATGCTCGCAAGAAATGTACGTAGAAAGATACCGTATTGTCACCTACATCCACTCTTGGATTTTAAATAGAAAATATCTTGTCAAAGAATTAGTAGTCTATCCCTACTCCGCTCTCTTGTGGGTTTGAATTAACCAGCTTTCCGGACATGCATTCACAAATACTGATATGGGTAATGTTTGTAGAAATGCAAACAAGATTCATTGGTATGGATTGTATAAAAATGTAAAGACGTGTTGTTTAAGTCGCATTAATTGCTTTTATAACCTATCTATCTCCCGTAATTGTATATCATTTGTTGCAATAGTTACATAGATTTCCACATGCTTTATGTATCGCAAGCCAATGTTTGCACTACACCAGTAGTAACCATCAAGCAACTTGAGTGGCACCATAAAAAGATATCTGATACATCATCAACTAACACCAATATGCCTCTTTCCAAATGTTTATAAAGAAGCACATACGAACCCTACCGGGGCCGTACACCTAGTCGTATGGAACAAAAAGTAAATAGGTAAACCATGATATTAAAATGAAGTTATTCCTATCCCATGTAATAGCATCTTCAATGCATTGTATATTATAAAGTTTAATAGGTTGACACATCAACATTGTATTTCTTCTAAAAACACATTCACAATCCATTAAACCTTACTAAGTTTATTTGATTTACACATCATCTTTTTCCATGTTTTATTCAATATAAAATACCACACATTATAGTTGAATTGGTATCATATATAATATGGTCCCCACTTTTATTGTATAATAAAGGTGTATACAGACTTGAACACCCATTCAATCAACTTGACACATGGACCTTCCACAATGGATTAATCACTTAATGTGAAAACTTTTTTGCTATTGAATGATGCCATGTAGGAGCATTGTGGATGCCCTAAGCTTAAGAGTAAATTACATAAACGGTCCTTGTGGTTAGGCCAAAATTGCATGTTTTGTCCTAGCACGCAAAAAATTACACCAATGGTCTTTGTGGTTGTCTCAATTGAATTGACCGGTCCGTTGACCAAATTTCTATACAATTGGAAGTTAACGGCAAAGGCATTTTCGTCCTTTCGCATTCACACGAACCACTTTTGTAATATATTAACCACAGGGACGATTTGTGAAATAAATATATTAAAAGCTTGGGTATGATTCGAACTCAGGACCTTTGAGTTATATAACAAGCGGCTTAAGGTGTGTGGTGTTAAGTAATAACTGTTACAAAACTAGTTAAGTAACTAAACTAGTTAAGTAATAACTGTTACAAAACAATAACCAATAAAGTCCATAGTTCAATTGGCTTAAGGTGTGTGGTGTGTGGACGTGGGCAGGCAAGAGGTCCTGGGTTCGAATCCCACCTCTAGCTTTTTGTTACTTACTTTTTTTTGAAATTTTCTTGTACAAACTAACTAAGGGACTAAATTAACACTCTTTTACAAAAAACTAAACCATGGAAAACTGAAATTATATGGGATCAGCTTGTAGCAGACATACAAAAAAAAGGTAATGGGTACGTTTGGGATAAGAGCAGTCCAAGGAAAAATAAGTCACAATAAGCTTGAAAATAAGTAAAACTAATATCATCTAACCTAAAAACATCCTAGGCATCTAAATAAGCTTAAGGATTAGCACTTAAAAAAAAGTAAAATGGCTGCTATGGGACAGTGGACAGGGGGCTGCTGTGGGTGTTTTCAAGGGCACTTAATTGCCACCAAATAAGCTCTAAAGTCACACATAAGCTAACGCAGATTATACTAGCTCTACAAATTAATTGTAAAACCAAAATCAAGGCATAAACCTAACAATAACTCTAAAAGCCAAGCTAAACAAAAGGGCTTATGGGGCTGTGGGAGGACTATTCTAACAGACCCCTAAGGCACAAAAAAAAATCTGCTCAAGCTAATGAACAACAAGAAACTAAAGAAAAACTAAACTACAACAAGAATAATTATGGGACTAAGCTAGGGGGTAAAGGCAGAAAGCAATTATAGAAAACTAAAAGCAAATCCAAACACTGCCTTATGGCAGAAATAGAAAACTGTTTTCACAAATCTTTGCTTGAGGTTTTAAAAACTTAACTTGCACTACTACCAGAAACTCAAAGTGATTTTTAAACAACTAAGCAACACTTTTTAACACACAAAATATTCGAGACAGATTAAAAAAAAGAACATACAAACTGCTCAAAGGAATTAAAAACTGAATTGTAAATTGGATTCAACTGAAATTAAAAATGCAAGGAAATTTAAGTGACAAAAAGTAAATTGGACTAGAATATGGATTTTCTAGACAATTTGATACAAATACACTAATCTCCTATTTATACTAAGAAAACTTCTGTCTTCTCCCTTCTTTTCTACTTGTGCTTCTTCTGTGAGATAAAGCAAACAAAACAAACTTGTGCTTGTTTTGAGCCAATCTCAACCATCAGATAGTTAGGTACAATCTTGGAGTTAATCTGAGCCGTTGGAGACTTTTTGGTGCCTTTGGATTGCCACAGTGGCAATGGTCAGGAAGTAGTTGGTTTGGGAATTGGGATAAGCTGGCGGGTAAAAGGGATGGAGGAGGAAGCGTGTTTGACTGGGATTGAGAGGGAGAGGGGGGAAATTAGGCGCCTTTTTTTTTATTTTGGGTTTAAGACAGGTAAGGGAAGGGGTAAGGGTAAGGGTGGTTTATTTATTTATTTATTTTTTTTTGAAAAAGATTTTAAGTAAAGTAAAAAGTTTTGTAAAATGTATTTTTTTAGTTTTTAAGGTTTTTTTTTTTTTTTTTTTTTTTTTTTTTTTTTTTTTTAAAAAAAACTAAAATTGATTCAAAGAAAAATTGAGATTTTACAAAAAATGGTTTTTTTAGGAAAATAATGATTTTTTTGGATTTTTGGTTTTACGGGGCAATTTGGTTATTTGGGTATCGTGGACGGGTAAAATAGGAATTTTAGTTTCGGGTTAGGTTTTACGGTTTGTTTCCCCACTCTCACTCCAAAAACATGTCCCGAGCTCTAAAAATGTAGAAAATCCACTCCCGACTTTGTCCGCAAAGCACTTTTTCTGATTTCAGCTCAACTTTGCATGTTTTCGCTCTATTTTCAATCCTTTTGTACCTGCAAGACACAAAACACACTCCGAGGATATTTTTAACATATTTTGATCATATTTGGATGTTTTTGGTCGTTTTTTAGGTCTTAGGTGGGTAAAAACGATGAGTGAATAGGCACTCATCAGCATCTATTCACAATCTGGTTATTCATCAGATGGATGTGAAGACAACTTTCTTGAATGGTGAATTGGAAGAGGAGGTTTACATGAACCAACCTCAGGGCTTCATCATGCCTGTCAATGAAAATAAGGTGTGTAAACTGATTAAGTCTCTTTATGGACTTAAGCAGGCACCTAAGCAATGGCATCAAAAATTTGATGAAGTGGTTTTGTCTAGTGGTTATGTTCTTAACCAAGCTGAAAAATGTGTATATAGCAAATTTGATGAATCTGGTAAAGGAGTCATCATTTGTCTATATGTTGATGACATGTTGATCTTTGGCACTGACCAAAATCAGGTTGACCTGACAAAGGAATTTTTGTCATCAAGGTTCTCCATGAAAGACATGGGGGAGGCTGATGTTATCCTTGGTATAAGGATTAAACATGAAAGTAAAAGAATTTCTATCTCTCAGTCTCATTATATTGAGAAGGTGCTGAGGAAATTCAATTACTTTGATTGTACTCCTGTGAGTACACCTATGGATACTTATGAGAAGCTGATGCCTAATAATGGCAAAGCTGTATCTCAACTTGAGTATTCTAGGGTAATTGGCTGCCTGATGTATGCCATGACTTGTACTAGACCTGATATTGGTTTTGCAGTGGGAAAATTGAGCAGGCATACTAGTAATCCTAGTGCTCATCATTGGCAAGCAGTTCAAAGGGTACTGAAGTATTTGAAGAGAACTATGGATTATAGTCTCTCATATACTGGTTACCCATCAGTGTTGGAAGGATACACTGATGCAAGTTGGATCAGTAACACTGAAGATAATTCGTCTACCAGTGGCTGGGTATTCCTACTTGGTGGAGGTGCAATTTCTTGGGCATCCAAGAAGCAAACTTGCATCACCAGTTCAACAATGGAATCTGAATTTGTGGCCTTAGCTGCTGCTGGTAAAGAAGCTGAATGGTTGAAAAACTTGCTTCTTGAGATTCCATTGTGGCCTAAACCTATAGCACCTATTTCTATCCGTTGTGATAGTGCAGCTACATTGGCTAAGGCTTATAGCCAAATGTACAATGGTAAGTCTAGACACTTAGGTGTCAGACATAGCATGATTCGTGAGCTTATCATGAATGGGGTGGTATCTATAGAGTTTGTTAGATCTCAACAGAACTTAGCTGATCACTTGACGAAGGGATTAGCTAGAGACTTGGTTATAAAGTCTGCTAAAGGGATGGGTTTAAGTCCAACTTAGTCACTGAATGCTAGGACACCCTAACTCCCTCCTAAGGAAACTTGGGAGCTGAGTTCAATGTGGAAAGCTGAACATTCAGTGGACTGGAGCACATGTTTTATTTACATCCCAAGGTTGTGCTCAGAACCTGCTGAAAGGAGGATGAAGTCTTTACTTCTTAATGGTTAATTTTCTTTGAAAAAGTGCTTGGCAGGAGCATGACTAAAGAGGAACCACCTATGTAAATGTTGAAGTTTTGCCGCTTCAGGAAGCTTTGGACTTTAGCTTCTACAACATTTATGAATTTGGATATGGACACATGGCTTGTATAGTGTCAGGAGCTGATAAGTGTTTGAAAGCTTGTGTGTAGTTATCTTCAGGTATTCAAATGGGTTGAAGGGTTCAATTCTTAGAACACTCTGATTCTCGAATATTTGAACGTGTAATTACTAAGATGGAAATTCAATCCTCAGGACATTTTCATTTATGCACATGTTTTGTTTGATGTTTGTTTTCATGCAAAGGAAGTGAACTAAATTTGGGGAGGATTGTTGGAAAATTTAGTGCACTTGTGGGATTAGTTCACACCTTGTAATGGGTTAGGAGGTACAGAGTGTACACCCATAAGGTCCATGAACACCCTGAACTCTTGTAGTGGTTTGTAGTGATAGTGCTTGGTGAAAGTACTGTTGTGGTTACCACTGAGTATCAGTGTTTCCACTCAAGCAGTACTTACCCTGAGTCAGTGTTTCCACTGAAGTGGTGTTTCCACTGAAGTGGTGTCTCACTGATGTTGTGTTTACACTGAAGCAGTGGCGTTTCCACTGAAGCAGTGTAACCACTGATGGCACTATGAAAGTACTGATGATAGTACTGCTTGTAACGGCTTTGACCTATTCAAGTGGCAGTTTAATCTGCATTATGACCACGTTTAATTGGTCATGTAACCACTAACGGCTATTGTGGGGATAATTATGAGGCTATTAATGGGCCGATTAATACTCATAATTCCATTGACTAGCCAAGAGTATTTCCTATAAATAGGAGATCTGTTTTATGCATGAGAGACACAGAGAAAAGACGCTTGAATAGAAACAAAGAACAGAAACACTTATTAGCAAAAGGGTTAAAGAATTGTGCCTAATTCTCTAACTGCATTTGGTCTTATCCCAAGTAGATATTCATGATACCCAGACATTAGGGTCGAATAGTTTACTTTGGAAAGTGATCACACGATTCCAAGTGATATCCGGTAACCACTGAAGTGGTATATGTTACTGCTGACTCTTTGTTGTTTCTGCTGAACAGTTGAGTATTTCTGCTGAAGTTGATTATCTATACCCTGCTTTGGGACGAATAACCACCAACAAAATATACCTGAATGATTGTCTCGAAAACCCTGCGTAGTCGTGATATGTTTGTAGCCACTACAACAGGTAACGTGAACGACGTGTCACAGATAAACCACCCATCGACACATTTGGCATTGCAGCATCTTGATTGCAGTCCTCAGTAGAGTTCATTTTCTTGTTCCTCTCATGGGATGTCAACTGATCTTTTGGAGACTCTGGAGAAGGTGACGATTAATGTATTTAACCCATTAGTATATGTGTTACGATAAATAGAAACTAAAACTTATGATAGCATAGGCTATGGCTGATGGTTGCGTACCTCAAAGAATCCTAAGTTCTCATGTGCGACATTAATCAGGTTCAATGTTCAGCTCTTCCCTTGCCGTCGAGTTTCACCCATTATAAATCGATTGAAGTTGCTTGATGGAAATATCACCATAGGTCACAACATATTCTGCCATTATGGATTATTTATTTGCTTGTTTCTTATTCTTAACTGCTCCAGCTCCATTAGAAGACGATTACTTATCCATTCCCCCGTCTTCAGATTTAAAATTATCACTCGAAGAACATGTCCGATTCTAGCAAAAGTAGAGCAGACCTTGGTACCAAGTCACTTATTGAAGGCTTCCTTCCACATGTGAGCAACATATGCAGGCTGCATTTGTCCGTCGTCCAATTTCTGTAATAACGGTCTCAAGGAATACGTTCTTTCCATTTCCGTACACGCTTTTCTCCCTGAGAAACAGATGTGTCCTAGTCACAATAATTAATTACGAAAGTGCACAAACCATGTTAATGTTTTATGCTAAAAAGTTATTAACCGACGATATCCCAATATCTATAAAGACAAAGGCAGACATACTATGAGTTCTTCCTGCAAATCTGCCATTTCTTTGTATGCTAATTTTGATAAAATATTCTTGCTCTTCTTGTCGATAGCTTCATCACTAATTTCAGAAGTCAAAATCTCAATCTCTTTTTGTATTTTATTTAGCTCATCTTGTGCAGCAAGCATAACGTTACTCCAAAAAATATCAAAAATTATGTAGTATTTTTTTAAGTAGAAAGTGGGCTCGTCAGGAAAAAGAACCACACAAAGTATTGGTCTGTAAGCACCTACAAAACGTCCATATTTTCCTTGCCATCTTCTTCAAGTAGGATCAGAAGAAATTGCAATGGCCTGATCAGGATGCACATAATCATGTTAGAACAAATTTAGTTGCAGGCTCACAAAAAACTTGTTTACTACTGTATATTTTTAAACCAAATAGCTACACAGCCGATATTTCATAGTTTAATATACTGTTTGGTTTGGTTAAGCCTACCGCTACTGCATAAGTCGCTCCAAAATTTAGTTTGTGCATAAGCCTAGTGTTTGGAAATAAACTTATTAAAGCGTATAATATCTCGAGCTTTAAAATTAAGTTACCTTACAAAAAGAGGTCTGTTTGACATACTCAATATAAGCTAAAACACCAAACTCCACCTCAAGCTAATTACAACACACATTTACTCTGAACTTGGTATAATGAACTTATGGTGAAAAGTTCCGCAACATTGTATTTACAATGTTGCTATTTAAATACCATGATTGTAAATACAATTTTAAAAATTTCATAACTTTGTATGATAATCGTGCTAAGCAAGTAAAAGTATGGAAAATATACCTGAATGATTGTCTCGAAAACCCTGCGTAGTCACTATAAGGGTGATATGTTTGTAGCCACTACAACAGGTAACGTGAACGACGTGTCACAGATAAACCACCCATCGACACATTTGGCATTGCAGCATCTTGATTGCAGTCCTCAGTAGAGTTCATTTTCTTGTTCCTCTCATGGGATGTCAAATGATCTTTTGGAGACTCTGGAGAAGGTGACTATTAATGAATTTAACCCATTAGTATATGTGTTACGATAAATAGAAACTAAAACTTATGATAGCATAGGCTATGGCTGATGGTTGCGTACCTCAAAGAATCCCAAGTTCTCATGTGCGACGTTAATCAGGTTCAATGTTCAGCTCTTCCCTTTCCGTCGAGTTTCACCCATTATAAATTGATTGAAGTTGCTTGATGGAAATATCACCATAGGTTACAACATATTCTGCCATTATGGATTATTTATTTGCTTGTTTCTTATTCTTAACTGCTCCAGTTCCATTAGAAGACGATTACTTATCCTTCCTGATTCTTTCAAGGCTTATTCTCATCTACGGGACAACAATTGGGTCGTGACGTCATTCACTCTCCCATTCATAACCTACTACTATCTATCTCATCCCCAAAAAAACACAGATTTATTCTCTCTATAAGCACATTTCTATCTTTATAAATCGTAAATTTCATTCCTAGATCCCTTCTTTTAGTCATCATAAAAATCAAGAAACACAGCCACCGTATCGTGTTGTCTAATTTCAGATCCTCTGCCGGAAACCATGGTTAGATTTTAGATCAATATTTTATCATTTACTGTTATCAATTGCCGTTTTCAGGTTCTTTCAGTTTCAGGAAGCTGCTGGTACTTACTGATTGCCGAATTCACATCGTATTTCCATTGCCAATATTAGAAAGCAACTTAAAGTTTTAGAGGACAACCAACAAGTACACCAAACTGAATTGTTTTTTAGTAAGTTTACAGTACACCAAACTAAACCTAGACCGACTGACTTATACTAATGGATCACTAAATATCAAATGTAAATAAATGCGAGAGCAAGACGACGTATATCAAGTGAACATTCAGCTTTTGGAAAACTAAATCCTCCTTAAGACCTTAACTCACGTATCACATGCTTTAACTACATACAAATGAATTCAAAAAGTTACTAAAAAAACTTGTTGGATTTTAGAAGTAAGAGGGTGTTTGGGAAAGCTTATTTAAGCATTTATATGTTGCGTTTTTAGCATATAAACGATTTTAGAGTGACAAGAAGGCCTACTTCAGGTTGTCTAATTGGTTATCGGCTCTTAGGAGTCCACTTTTGCCGTCAGCAAGATGTAGACATACCTGAAAATTATAGAATCAATTTTACCTTGTACAATATTGATGAATGATTACCATCATCAAAAGCCTATGGAACGTTGACCCTTTTTTATGAATGCAGCCCTCCACGAGCAAGTTTCCATACTTGTTATAAGCTTCTTGGGAACCCTGACATGAATCAAAAGAATGATCTGCCAACCAAATTACGAAATTCATCAAACAGTTCACAATGAACTACTACAAAATATATGACTGCCATTTGATCTCAAATAAACATAAACTCTTGGTAAGCAACCCAATTCACGTGTTACTCTAAATACTCCATATCAGACAACCACTTTCAAAAGCCAAATCGAGATATGCTCTTTAAAAACATCATACCGTGAAATTTACCACGTGATTTCTGATAGCTACTGGATTAGTTTACTGCAGCAGAGGGTACTTGTGTCCAACACAAATCCATTCCAGGGTAGAAGACGCTGGAACACTACCCTCCGTAAAATCAAGCACCACTGGGCCCGAAACAACGTCTAAATAGATCATCACCATATTGTCATTATAAATTGAGAATACAACTTTACCACCTATTTTTTTTTCTTGGTTTGCAGACATGGTTTTTAATGGCATAAATACATACACATAGGTCATACCAGGCTGCGGGCAAAAGGTCGCAGGATCACAGGAAACGCCTGTAGTAAAAGCAAGCAACTTTGGTCCACGCTTTCCGCCTGTAGTCATTGGTAGAAAACTGTCAGTATAAACATATGGAATAGAATCTAAAGTAACAGGTGCTGCCATCATATTATGAATAGGTTGATAATATAATATCTTCACTCTCGAACGGTTATTATATAAGCTTACGAAACAAAAGAATACATTGAGAAACATATATATAAAAACTCTCACCAAAGCATTTGAAATAACGATTGACACCATCCTATGCACTTTCACCTTCGGGAAAGAAGGATCGAAGATCAATATCTGATGGACTCCTATTGAACCCACCATTATCAAGTTATGCTGAAACCAAAGAAAACGATATTGAACTTTGATTATAAGAATAAATTGTAAAGAAGAGACGAACCTGAATGTTAGGAGCAAAACCACCTTCATTGCGTTCAGTATATGATAAATCGGAGATAGAATACCTCATGAAACAACCATTATACAAAGAAGACCCTTGTGACGACGCACGCAAGCAGCGTCAATACTTGATTAACTTGACATCCTTTTCCCATCAGCATAGACCAAATATGAGTCAAAAATCTGCAACATAAAGGAGAAGCGCTATCAAATTCTTGATGAATTATGAATATTTATAAACCTTTGGGTCATCTTCAAAGAAAATAGACCTAACGTTCAGCTGATTTAAAACATAAATCCTGAGCCAAAACGTCACCTTGTGGTCAGACCAAAAACCTTCAGCAAAATTATAATGTATGAAGTAAAACCATGCATAGTTATCATTTTTATTGGTAGTGAAAAAGAAAGCGATAAACCTTAAAGCCAAGAACGAAGAGCTTTTCTTGCTTAACGGGAGTGCTACAGCCTATGTAAGTAATGTATATTTCTGATCCAACTTCTATGGTGGATGACAATTGAATCTTCATAACCTGATCAAACAAAAAACAGTGACAAAGAACCTGAAGGTGGTTTCAATTCAGTAGATGAAGTACATAATAAAAATTAAATATCCATAAAAACCAAGTCGGATCCCACAAATGCTTCCAACTAATTTTCAAGAGTTAGGTGATAGACTCAATTCCTAATTCAGTAAGAAATAAAGAATTGACAATCAATTAACCAGAAATCCCAATGAACAGAATAAGATTTGAAGTTATTGATTAGTGTGTGTTTTGTGGTGTTTTTAGTGTGTGTGTTGAGAGAGAATTGAGAGAAGTTGTGATTTTTATTCATGAAATGAAATGAAGTATAATTGTGGTATTTATACAAGTTGAGAGGCAGGGAAAGGTTTTGTAACAAACTTTCCCTCCAAATCCTTAGAAGCTTCTAGAACTTCTTTCTAACAAACTACTACTACTACTTGCAAATGGTTCTTATCAATCCATCCCCCTTACATTCTGCTTGTCCTCAAGTAGAAGTAGTAGCTTGATACAAATCAAAGGTAGGAAATCTTTGAACAAAGCTGTCATAAGGTTCCCAGGTAGCATCATCTTTATCACTATTGTGCCACTGAACCAACAAGTAGACTACTCCTCTGTTGCCTTCTTTTACCAGCTTCCTATCTAAAACTTGGACTGGTTCAGGCTTGATCAATCCTTCTGTATCACAAACAGGTAACTTTCCAGGTTCTGCAGGTTCACTTTTGCAAATCTTGAGTTGAGACACATGAAACACATTGTGTATCTGTGAAGTACTTGGCAGTTCCAACTTGTAAGCCACATTTCCCACCCTTGCACAGATCAGTCCTTCCTTTATCTGCAAAAGATTTCATTCTGTTCTGAGCTCTTTCTAAATGGAACTGTAAGACCTCAATAATCTTTTCTCTGGCAGTCAAAGACCTGTCCACAGCTTCATTTGCACTATCACCAGCCAAATAGAGAACATGATAAGTAGGTGGCTGCCCATACAAGACCTCAAATGGGGTGTTTTTGGTAGAAGTATGGTAATTAGTGTTGTACCAATACTCTGCCAATGGTAACCATGCCACCCAATCCTTTGGTTTATCCCCTATCATGCACCTTAGATACACCTCCAAACACCTATTTACTACCTCAGTCTGCCCATCTGACTGAGGGTGATAAGCTGTGGAGTAGTGCAAGCTGACTTTAAGCTTTTTGAACAACTCCTTCCAAAACAAACTAAGGAAGACCCTATCTCTGTCACTGAAAATTGTTGCAGGCAATCCATGCAGCTTGTACACATTATCCATGAAAGCTGTAGCCACACTAGAAGCCGTATATGGATGTGAGAGAGCAATAAAGTGACTGTATTTGCTAAGCCTGTCAACAACCACCATAATCACTGATTTTCTTTGTGACTTTGGCAGCTGCTCAATGAAGTCCATGGAGATATCATTCCAAACTTTGTCAAGAATGGGCAAAGGTTGCAACAATCCAGGATAAGCTGCCAAGTCTGACTTGTTCCTCTGACATATGTCACATTCAGCCACCAATTTCTTGATATCCCCCTTGAGTCCCTTCCAATAGAACACTGCCCCAATCCTTTTGTAAGTTGCCAATACCCCTGAATGTCCTCCAACTGAGTCACCATGAAAGGAGAGTAGCAATTCCTTCCTGAGCTCAGTGTCCTTCCCAATAACCAGTCTTCCTTTTCTCCTTAACTGACCATGCACCTATGTGTACTTTGGACAAGAAGCAGGATCAGCCTTCAACTTTTGAATGATCTTTTGCACCTTGTCATCTCCTTCCCAACTGTGAAGCACTCTAGGTAGCAAGTTAGGTTGCACATTAGTAAGAACCAAAGCTGCAAGCTCACCACTGTTTTGAACTCTTGACAGTGCATCAGCTACAACATTGTCCTTTCCCTTCTTGTATGATATCTCATAATCAAATCCCAACAATTTTGGCAACCATTTAGTTTGTTCTTGGGTACTGATTCTCTGTTCCATCAAGTATTTAAGACTGAAATGATCTGTCTTAATCTTGAAATGTCTGTCTAACAAGTATCCCCTCCATTTCTCCAAGGCATGGATCACAACCAATAGCTCCTTTTCATAAGTGGACAGGCTAAAATGTTTAGGAGCTAAGGCTTTGCTCAAATAGGCAATTGGATGTCCTTGTTGTTGCAAGACTGCTCCAATGCCAGTATCTGATGCATCAGTTTCTATGACAAATTCCTCATTGAAATTTGGCAATTTAAGGACTGGTGCAGTTGTCATAGCAAGTTTAAGTGTCTCAAATGCCTTCTGTGCTCCATTATTCCACTGAAATCCACCTTTCTTCAATAATTCAGTGAGAGGTTTACTAATCATTGCATATCCTTTAATAAATCTTCTATAGTATCCAGTTAACGCAAGGAATCCCCTCAATTGCTTGATATTAGCTGGTATAGGCCACTTTTCCATTGCTGTTATTTTAGCAGGATCTGTTGCTACCCCAAATCCTGATATGACATGACCCAAGTATTCTACTTGTGAAGTAGCAAACACACACTTACTTAGTTTAGCATACAACTGATGCTTCCTCATAGTACTTAGCACCATCTGTAAATGGACTTCATGAGTGGCTAAATCAGGACTGTAGACAAGTATGTCATCAAAAAATACCAGAGTAAACTTCCTCAGATAAGGCGCAAACACCTCATTCATCAAGGCTTGAAATGTGGAAGGTGCATTTGTGAGGCCAAAGGGCATTACCAAAAACTCATAGTGACCATGATGAGTTTTGAAAGTTGTCTTATGCACATCACTGTCCACCATTCTGATTTGGTGGTACCCACTCCTTAGATCAAGCTTTGTAAAGACTGTAGCCCCATGTAACTCATCAATTAGCTCTTCTATGATAGGTATAGGAAACTTATCCTTAATGGTGTTTTTATTAAGTTCCCTATAGTCTATACACATCCTCCATGTGCCATCCTTCTTCTTAACCATGACAACAGGGGAAGCAAATGAGCTATTACTAGTCCTTATGACCCATGTTTCAAGCAACTCCTTAACCATTGTTTCAATTGCATCCTTTTGACTAGGAGGATGCCTATAGGGTCTTATGTTCACTGACTGACTTCCTTCCTTAAGAGGAATCTTATGATCATGAGCTCTATGAGGTGGCAGTACAGTAGGCACACTGAAAACATCCTCATATTGCTTAAGCACTTCATCAATTTGTTCAGGCATCTTATCAGTACCTCTATTCTCAGGGTGCATACTCATTACAGTGGCTGGATAAACACATAAAGCCATAGAGGACAACTGAGATAAAGGACTTGTGAGGATTTTGTTAGATTGTTTGTTGGTTACCCATTTAGCAGGCATCTTTTGGGTACCTCTCAGTGCTACCTTCCTGCCCTTGTACTCAAACTCCATCCTTAGATACTGAAAGTTCCATTGTATGTTGCCTAAAGTAGACAACCACTGCACTCCCAACACCATTTCACTCCCTCCTAATGGTAACAACATCACATCTGAAGTGAAAATTTCACCCCCAATCTCCATTGGAAACCTCTGCATACATGAGTACTCAACATCTGTGTTCCACCAGGCACATCAATCAAGAGAGGATTCATTTGACTGATATGACACCCCAACTTCTTAGCCACTCTTACATCCAAGAAGTTATGTGTACTACCGGAGTCTACAAGGATATGTACAGATTGTTTGCCCACATGTCCTTGTACCCTCATTATTTTGTATGCAGCCAACCCTGTCAAAGCATTCAATGAAATCAGTGGTTGCATTTCTTCAGATTCATTAGACCCCTGACAATCATAAAATTCTCCATTCTCCTCCTCTGTTTCCAGTTCAGCTACTATCTCCAATGATGAAAACTGTCCACTACACTTGTGTCCAGGTGTGTAAGTCTGATCACAGTAAAAGCACTGGTTCTTTGCTCTCTTTTCCTGTATTTCCATTTGACTTAACACCCTCTTTTGAGGCAAACTTATGTTTCTAGTGTAAGGAACCAAAGTAGTAGTGTTAGGTTTTGAAGGTTGTGAATTAGATTTGTAAGGAGTGTTTGGGTTAATACTGTATTTAGGTGTGGGTAATATAGGTTTCAGTTTTCTTCTAGCTGCTGCAACTGTGGCTTTTTGCAGTTTAGCTAGACAATAGGCATTGGATAGAGTAACAGGTTTGAACATCCTAACTGCCATTTGTATGTCATCCTGGAACCCTGCCAAAAACAGACTAATGGCATGAGATTCAGTTATATCCAGTTTGTTGTACAACACATCAAAGGCATCCTGATAAACTTGAACTGATCCATCTTGTCTTAAATTTTTTATCTCAGCCATGGGATCCTCAAACACTGGTGCAAACCTCTCTAACACAGCAGTTTCATATTGAACCCAAGTTACATTTGCTCCCATCACATTCATGAACTTCTGATGCCACACCAAAGCTCTATCAAACAGATGCACTCCAACTATGCCTAACTTGTCCTGTTCAGCCACATTGTCAATCAAGAAGAACTGTTTGCATCTGTACAACCAGCCTCTAACATCTTCTCCATTGAACTTTGGAAACTCAACTTTTGAGAGCCTTGTGTAGGGAGCTTGTGGTGCTCTGTTATTGTTACCATTCATTCCTCCTTTTTGAGCTCTTACAGCTGCTGTTTGTTGCAAGCTGAGTCCCTCAATTTTTTCCAATATTTCAGCATTAGCTTCTCTAACCAATCTTGTAACTAATTCCACCAAATTAGCATCCATAGTTGTGTTATTACTGCTATTCCCATTCACAGCTCTTGTATTCACCATCATTTACAATCTATACAGTTCAATCACACTTCTTCACCAGAATGCTAACAAACTCCACCTGAATCTCCACAAACTTGCGGGAATCTCAACAAACTCGCCGGAATCTCAACAAACTCGCCGGAAAACTAACAGAATTGCCAGAAAACTTGCCGGAAAATGATAACGGAGTGCCAGAACCGGCATCTCTGATACCAAATGATAGACTCAATTCCTAATTCAGTAAGAAATAAAGAATTGACAATCAATTAACCAGAAATCCCAATGAACAGAATAGGATTTGAAGTTATTGATCAGTGTGTGTTTTGTGGTGTTTTTAGTGTGTGTGTTGAGAGAAGTTGTGATTTTTATTCATGAAATGAAATGAAGTACAATTGTGGTATTTATACAAGTTGAGAGGCAGGGAAAGGTTTTGTAACAAACTTTCCCTCCAAATCCTTAGAAGCTTCTAGAACTTCTTTCTAACAAACTACTACTACTTGCAAATGGTTCTTATCATTAGGGTACAGATTATGATCTGATGATGGCCGCTTAGGGTTTTGACAATGATCTGATAATGGCCGCTTAGGGTTTTTGAATGTTTTGTGTTTTGGTCTTTTGAATGAATCGTTTACAGCTTTATGTTATTTTAGATTATATATTTTGGTCTGCAAAACTTATCAACAAAAAATTGTGGTGGTTCAGTGGTTAAGACACCACATAATATCTACATGGTCTTGAGTTCGAATCCATGCAGCTGTATTTTTTATAAAAAATATTCAACCGAAATTAAGAAAGACAATTGCTTAGGTGGACAAATTGTGATGACATAAAAATATGACATGGCATTATGGGATGCTAAGTGGTATTATGACGTGGCATGCCTCCTCTTATATATATATATATATATATATATATATATATATATATATATATATATATATATATATATATATAGGGTGTTTCTTGTGAGAAATCTAATTTTGGTGAGAACGCGAGAAGAGATCCTAGCCCTCCATCTAATCTCTTCTTTTTTTAGATCTAATGGCTAGCATTAATCTACATTTAAATATAGGAGATATTTAAATATAGGAGATATTTTTCTACATTTAAATATAGGAGATATTTTTTTTTTCTTCTTTTTTTTTAAAATATAGGAGATATTTTTCTTTCACGTGTGAAAAGTTTAGTAATAGTATCTTCGCGCGTGAAAATATAGGAGATATCTTTCTTCGCGCGTGAAAATATAGGATATATATTTCTTCACGCGTGAAAATTTTAGTAAGAGCATCTTCGAGTGTGAAAATATAGGCTTTTTCGCGCGTGAAAAGTTTAGTAAGAGCATCTTCGCGTGTGAAAATATAGGTTTCTTCGCGCGTCAAAAGTTTAGTAAGAGCATCTTCGTGTGTGAAAATATAGTTTTCTTCGCTCATGAAAAGTTTAGTAATAATATCTTCGCGCGTGAAAACATAGGAGGTATTTTTCTTCGTGCATTAAAAGTTTAGTAAGAGCATCTTTGACAGCGAAAATATAGGTTTCTTCGGGCGTGAAAACTTTAGTAATAGTATCTTCACGCGTGAAAATTCTTCGCGTGGGTAAAGTTTAGTAAGAGTGTATTTGCATTTCAGTTATCGTAATATGCATTTTGGATATATAGCTGTGTGGCTGCACTCGTAATAATTTATAAAGCATAAAAATGGTTAAATATATAATCTGTGGCTGGCCTTTTTAACATAGGTTATCGTAATATGCATTTAAATCAAGCAATTCTTGCTGACATTTTCATGACTGTTGTTTCATCTGTCCTCGTAAAATATCTTAATGTATTTTCTTTCATCTTGCTGGTAAAGGATTATCACAAGTTTTGTCAATATGATATACTCTTCCTCTGTATTTTTTTACTAATTTACGGTATTAAGGAAGGTCATCATGATGATAGGAAGCAATTCGTTCCAGGCGAATGACTATTTGTCAAATGTTGGCAATCAGTAACTCTCTGCTTAGTTGTAAATCCTCAACCAAAAAAATTAACTAACCATTTTTCTCACAATTTCGTCTCATTTAATTTGTGGTTCGCTGTTTGATAGGATGTTACCGTATTAGTAATTACTTTATGGGTTATACTATTTGAATAATTTTTTTATCAGTATTCATGTGTTATTAATCTGCATAATGCAACCATTTCAGAAAATCCATGCAAGAACAGCTTCAACTTCAGAGATTCATGAACAACCAACCACTGGAATTGACAAATATGAATCTGATAGTAGGGACGTCTTGTCTTCACATATCGAATCACAGAGGTTAGGCTCAACCAGTAATGTGGTTTGTACCCCCTTCGGTCATGGTCATGCAAGGCCACCATCGCCATCAATTGATGAATATGCTATGGACGAAGGAACATCATCTCATCATGGATATAGTCACAGACCTTATGGCATGGCAGTTGATATTCAGAGACCCAGGGCCTTGATTGATGCTTATGGAGCAGATGAGAGGAATACGACAACAAACCAAAACCAAAATATGCGACATGTAAAAAACTCAACTATAAATGGGTTAAGCAGTAAAGTTGGCGGACAGACGTGGCAGACTACTGAAGAAGAAGAGTTCGAGTGGGAAGATATGAGCCCTACTTTAGCAGGTCATGGTCATGCCTTTGTAGCCAACCGATCTATGCCTAGGAAGAATGATTTTAGCAGAACCAATTGGTCTAACCAGGAGATGCCCGTCTGTTGTCCTTAACAATGCAGTTTCTTTGGTTAGTGTTTGGTTTTGTATTTCTTTTTTGTTATTTTTCCTTGGACTTAATAGATCTAAAGGTAACATATTTTATGAACGTAATCAAACTGCTCAGATGGTTTTCTTCTTCATTATCAAAACTAGGAGTTTAAGACTTAAGTGGTTCGATTTATTTCATTTTGGCCAGAACCTACCCTTAGTTCGTTTCAAATCTATGGAACCAGTCTGAACTTGAAGGTCGTCAGACTGAACCAAACTTTTCAACTGCATTTTGATTTGCTTGCTCTAGACTAATCATTAATCTAATATTGTTGATTAACGTAATATTTCTTGAACGAAAACATTGAAAGAGCATGCATAGCTAAGGATTGAACTATTAATGGTTTGTTAACCTAAAATTAATACTGACTAACCGTGTGAAACAATTTTAAAAGATACAAGACACTGCAACTTGTTGACAAAACCGGTAGATATTAATTTTCAATAGAAAAATCTATTTGCATTTCTGTTGTGATTCAACATCCATTTCTGTAGCATTTCTGTATACGCAAACTATTAGTACAAGACTAAATTATAATTTTAGTTTTGTGTGATAGCGTTATACCTTCTTATATATTTTATTGTAAATCCTTATGATTGTAGGATTTACATGGAACGGTAGGTGCATTCCCAATGAAAGCAGTTGACACAACATGTGCGGGTGATTCTTTTGTTGGTGCCCTCCTAACTAAGATCGTCGACGACCAATCTGTGCTACAGGTAACCACATTTTCACGTTTGAGTCAACTCACTTTTACATATATAAGTTGCCAATTCTGACCCATTAATTATAAATGGGTTAATTTGGATTATGTTTCCTACTGATGAACAAGCTTTAAAAAGACACGCGTCAGTAGTTGCTTTATGCATAAATCATAATGAATCTTTTTAAACTAATAATCTGTAAAACAAATATATCATTTGAGTAAATTTTTTTGGAATCAACTTGTTCCTACCTAACCCGTATGGCTACTTTACTCGCAACATTAGTCATAATCTTATGTTCTTCTTTCTTTCATCGAATAACAAAATTTCTCTTGAAATGGTTTTGTTTTATTAGCAGTCAAATGTTTAAAGTAACAGAACTAGTGTTTGCATAGCATTTTCTACCAAAGAAGTTTAGTCAAGTTGATTAGCGAAAAGTGAGGTTTACTTGTTTGTTTTGTAGTTCAGATTTCGTTTGATTAAAGTACTCAATATCAAAATTTCTTGCCAAAATTTAATCTTACTTGACTCAATTGAAGTAAATTTATGATATTTTTTCGTGAGCATAACCATAATTACAGTAAACCTGACTATTGGTTTAATGGAACTTGGTGATAGCGGTGTAGCACAACAATAAGAATATAACAAGCAGTGTTGTAATTACTTGTTCTTTAAACCAGTCATTAATAACAGTTTCACAATGACCTGCGTGCATTTGTGTTTTTTCTGCGCATGCTCTGTGATCTTATTCATTTATTGTTCTGTCTTAACTTCTGTGTATCTTGAGATTTAATCGTGAGTGGGAGTTAATAGTATCCTATGCAATTAGTGGTGTTGTTTGGTTCTGATTTTATCTTTTAATGTGTCGTTAACTATATGCCCTCATCTGCCGACTGCTGTTGCCTCACTTGGTGGTGAATAAACGGTTTGTTTCTGTGTTTCTGGGGATTCATAGTTCAACCAGGACTTTATGAATCATGCCTTGTAATGCTAAACCTTAGGTGTCTTGGTATCGTATTTGATCTCGATGAAATACTGATAGTGGCTAAGACTTTGCGGTCATTTGAGGACATAATTGAAGCATTACAACGGAAAGTTAGCTGTGAGCTTGATCCACAACGACTTGTTGGTATGCTTTCTGAGATTAAGCGCTATCAAGATGATAGAAACTTATTGAAGCAATATGCGGAAAATGATCAAGTCATTGACAGTGGTAAGTTGATTAAGGCACAATCTGAGGTTGTTCCAGCTTTGTCTGACAGTCATTAATCTTTTTCCTGCCCACTTATACGACTACTGGAGAAAAACATTATCCTCACCCGAATCAACCCTACGGGTACATGCCTACCTTTATTAGATTTACATGATCTTGATCATATTAATTTATGTGATATAACATTTAAATCAGAATATTCTTACAGATACGTGATACAAGTGTTCTTGTGAGGTTGAGACTTGCATGGGAAGATCTTAGAAGCTATGTGATGGCAAGAGGATGAAAGCGTTTTGAGGTTTATGTTTGTACGATGGCTGAAAGAGATTATGCTTTGGAAGTGTGGAGGTTTCTGGATCCAGATTCAAATTTAATAAGCATAAGATTTATTGACCCGCGTCGTGTGTGTGAAATCTGGTTAGTAATAACTAATAAGGCAATCACTAGTTACCATACTTGCTTATACTAGTAACTTATGGTCATACTTATTCCGATTTATCATGGTTGAAGAAATCACTATATGATGTTTTTAAATATGGAAATTTCCAACCCAAAATGGCACTAGTTATTGATGATCGTTTGAAAGTGTGGGATGAGAGAGATCAACCTCGTGTTCATGATGTTCCTGGTTTTGCTCCGTATTATGCTCCTCAAGCTGAAGTACTAATTACTCTCACCAAATCTGTTGTTTCCCTTATTTTATTTCTAAAATTTAGAATGGCTGGTGCCTTTTGTAACATTTCTTATCCTATTATACTCATATGAAACAAGCTATTTACTTGATATGTTAAAAAAGGACCATCTAAGTTCTCTAGTCCCAACGATTGAAATGGCCATTACAGGTTCTGGACCTAATTCTCCAACTGGAATTTTCGCTTTTAAATAACATGCACCTTTTAGCAATTATATGGGGAATGCTAGTGGTGTTGGTCGGCAATCTGCTACTCTGCCAGCAAGTCAGATGGGTCAGTATGGGAATCAGTATGGAAGTTCTTCTAGGCTAAATACAAGCTGCAACAGCTGTGGTTTTGTGGATCATACATCTATGAAATGTGCAAGTGTTCTAAATGGTTCATGACAAAGAGTTAACAGCATGGCTCCCGGAGTGGGTCGAAATATTGCTGCATCTGGCAAGTGTTATAAATTCAACTTACCTGGACATTGGGCCAACGATTGTCCTGGTGTGAGTAATGCAGCGTGAGCTTATGGTGGTGGAAATGCGGCTCAAGGAAGATATGTAAGTGCATCCGGACTATATGTTGGTGGTTATTGACTTTTAAAGGTATAAACTAACACACTCTTCTAATATACGTCACACTGATGACTTTTTTAATGCATGAATTAACATTTTTTTTATCATATATATTAAGTTATGGATTATTATTCATAGTTATGTTTTGAGTGGGGATATAGATTTTTGGTGACCCTAGTAATATAGTACGATAGTAGTGATGTGTAATGATTTGTTGCAAATTATTAGAGTGATATAGTACATTAGTACACAGAAATATGGAGCCTATATTTCGTTAGTATAACAGTAAGGAGAATTATCAAATATTACGAGGTGCAAACATAAGATATTAGAATTTAGTTGAACAAGCTTTGGATACAGAAGGTTAAAGTTTTGATATTTTGTTCCCAACGGTATTTTGCCTCTCCTTATTCAGTGTGCTTCTTTTAAATATAAGAAGCTATTAGCATGGATACTTTGCTTTGGTTACAGAGCTGTGATAATCAAATAGAGAAGAAAAACAGGTGTTTCTCATTTATCTTGGTAGTATTACTAGCATTAGTTTTGATATATAAGCGACATTTGGCAGACATTGATATGATCAACATGCATTAGTGTAAAAGATCATAATATGTTTTTACAATCCTAGTTCACATAGGTTGTGACACAACAGGTTTTTTTTTTTTTTTTTTTTTTTTTTTTTTTTTTTTTTTTTTTTTTATCTGTTTTGAGTTTCATATTCCAGAAGAAGAAAATATGAGGATGAAAAGTTCAGTTTCTTTCAATTACAAGTGTAATGTAAATAGTCCTTGACGGATGTATGTACATTGTTGATTAGGTTATTGCTGGTTCGTGGTTCGTGTCGATCATCAGCAACTACAGCTTTTTGACCTTGGTCTAGTGTAATTCTTTTAACACTTAACTATTTCATGTTTGCATCAGAACTTCTCATAGCACGTCACTGATTTTTTTAATTTTTATTTTTATGTGTTGCTTTTTTGGGTGCCTGTGGTCTATGACAAATATGAGGACAAGATTGACCCACTTGTAGAGAAAGCCTGGACTGAAATCAAGAAGCGATATGTCGTTCTTGATGCTAAAGTGCTAAGTATGCACAACCATTTGTTGTACAACGCAAAGCTTGTTTATGGAAACAACATTGGTCTTGCTGAAGATTATTTAAGTTTTGTAAGAATATCTTCACACGTGAAAATTATGAGCAATGATTGAAGTTTTGATCTTACTAGTATATTTTTGATAATAGATGTGCAAAAATAGGAGATATTGATGTTTAATAGACGATTATTTAAGTTTTGTAAAATTATATTCACATGTGAAAATTATGGCAAGGATTTGAAGCTTTGATCTTACTAGCATATTTTTTATATTATAAGTGCAAATATAGGAGATATTGATGTTTAATATACAATTTTTTATGTTTTCTAAAAATATATTCACATGTGAAAATTATGAGTAAGGATTGAAGCTTTAATCTTACTAGCATAGATTTTATACTAGAATTGCAAAAATAGGAAATGTTGATGTTTAATAGACGATTATTTAAATATTGTAAAAATATCTCCTCGCGTGAAAATTATGAGCAAGTAATGAAGCTTTGATCTTACTAGCGTACTATTATTACTAAAAGTTTAAAAATATGAGATGTTGATGTTTAATAGACGATTATTTAAATTTTTTAAGAATATATTCGCGCGTGAAATTATGAGCAAAGATCGAAGCTTTGATTTTACTAGCGTATTTTTTATACTAAAAGTGCAAAAAATGTTTAATAGACGATTATTCAAGTTCTGTAAGAATATCTTCGCGCGTGAAGATTATGAGTAAGTATTAAAGCTTTGATCTTACTAGCGTACTTTTTATACTATAAGTGTAAAAATAAAATCTGATATTTAATAGACGATAATTTAAGTTTTGTAAAAATATCTTCGCGAGTGGAAATTATGATCTTACTAGCGTACTTTTTATACTACAAGTGTAAAAATAGGAGATATTAATGTTTAATTAACGGTTATTTAAGTTTTGTAAGAATATCTTCAAAAGTGAAAATTATGACCAATGATTGAAGGTTTGATCTTACTAGCATATTTGTATACTAGAAGTGCAATAATAGGATAAATTAATGTTTAATATACAGTAAAAACCTCTATAAATTAATACTCGATAAATTAATAACCTCGATAAAACTAATAATTTGTCCGGTCCCAACTTGGGACCAGTACAAATTTGGACTCCAATTGATAAAATAATAAGATGATAATTTTTTTGAAACCCCGTGTATATATTTTAGTCCCAACGAAACTATAAATTAATAATTACTAAAAATTTCATATATATGTATATATGTGTGTGTGTGTGATATACTTCAAAATTCTAGGATTATTTAGTAAAAAATGAATCCATAGTCACTTGTTTTTTGTTGAACTTCAAATCTATATTGAGTTTATCTTAAAATCTCCTTATTGCACTAAAGAGTTGGTGCGTTGTCTTCTCGTATTGCAACAAAAAGTGTTAATTTTATTTTCATAAGTGTGAATGTTAATTCATAAAATGTTAATTGGAACTTGTTTTTTAAATTTATTTCGTCTCTAATGAGTATACATTGTAACTAGCTATTATATTAGACTTGAAAATTTAATAGTCATACGTAAAACCTCTTTAAATTAATAAATTATTAATTTATCGATATAATAATATCTCGCTAAATTAATAAAATATTCCGGTCCCAACACTATTAATTTATAGAGGTTTTACTGTACGATTATTTAAGATTTGTAAAAATATCTTCACATGTAAAAATTATGAGCAAAGATTGAAGTTTTGATCTTACTAACCTACTTTTTATACTAGAAGTGCAAAAATAGGAAATATTAATGTTTAATAGACAAACATTTAAATTTTGTAAGAATATCTTCGCACGTGGAAATTATGAGCAAAGATTAAAGCTTTGATCTTACTAGCGTACTTTAATACTATAAGTGTAAAAATAGGAGATATTGATGTTTGATAGACGATTATTTAAGTTTTGTAAGAATATCTTCACATGTGAAAATTATGAGTAACGATTGAAGCTTTGATCTTAGTGGCATATTTTTTATACTAGAAGTGCAAAAATAGGATATATTGATGTTTAATAGACGATTATTTAAGATTTGTAAGAATATCTTCACACGTGATAAATTATGAGCAAGGATTGAAGCTTTTATCTTAGTAGCATATTTTTTTTTTTTTACTAGAAGTGCAAAAATTAGTTTTATAAGAATATAACTTCACATGTGAAAATTATGAGTAAGGATTGAAGCTTTAATCTTATTAGCGTACTTTTAATGCTAGAAGTATAAATATAGGAGATATTGATGTTTAATAGACGATTATTTATGTTTTCTAATAATATAATAGCGTGTGAAAATTATGAGTAAAGATTGAAGCTTTGATGTATTTTTATACTAAAAGTGCAAACATAAGAGATATTGATGTTTAATCGACGATTATTTAAGTTTTGTAAGAAATATCTTTGTGCGTGAAAATTATGAGGAAGGATCGAAACTTTGATCTTACTAGCATACTTTTTATGCTAAAAGTGTAAAAATACGAGATTTTGATGTTTAATAGATGATTATTTAATATAGTTAAAAAAAATAATTAAAAAATAGATGATTATTTAAGATTTGTCAGTATTTCTTCACATGTGAAAATTAGGAGTAAGGATTAAAGCTTTAATCGCAGTAGCATGTTTTTTTATTCTGAAAGTGCAAAAATAGGAGATATTAATGCTTAATAAACGATTATTTTAGTTTTGTGAGAATATCTTCACATGTGAAAATTATGAGTAAGGATTGAAGCTTTGATCTTACTAGCGTACTTTTAATACTAGAAGTGTAAAAATAGAAGATATTGATATTTAATAGACGATTATTTACACATGATCATATACTTTTTTCTTCGTGTGTTGATAAACTTTATTCACCAGTAAATATACACATACATTTATAAATAAGCGTATACTTTTTCTTTGCGTGTTAATAAAGTTACTTCACTAGTAAATATATGCATAGTAGTTATAAATGAGCATACAAACAAATTACTATACCATGTTCACACTAAAGTATAGTCAATTGAAATGTAATAAGTTATACAATTACTATTCAAAACAACAAATTAAAATTAATAATTTGTTGTTTCTGAATCCATTGATAGAAAACATAATATAGAAAACTTTTAACTTTTTAAAAACTACAAAGTATCAAATTCGAGTTATCATATACACAATGCTGTGAGAACATGAAACGGTACATCATCTTTTCAAACAGTGTAAGTTGATACAATCCAGCACAATATCGCCTTGAACGTAGCAATTGATATCAATTTTAACCAGTACACATTCTTCCTGCAACAAAGTTATAAGAGAGTGAGAACATATGAAGATTTCAAAGGCAAGGATGAGAGGTTTGTTCTGGGTTAGATTTAATAAGAATCAATACATTCTACATATTTGGAATTACCGCACTTGCAAGCCTGCCAACATTTAGTCATGTGTATGGTGGTGGAAGAGATCTTTCTGTGAGTAATTTTATATGTCATTATGAGTGCGTATAGAGGTGGCAGTTTCGACCCATTTACTCCTAAAAGGATTGATTTGGGTGGTTTTTATCTAATATAGGTCAAATAAAGCACTTTAGCAGATAAGTTGCGCGTAAAACAATTGAAAACATGTAAGGATTTAGTTTTTTGTAATAATCATCAGGAATAGCGACAAATAAAGGAAAAAGTTATATAGCAGTTGTTCATGCTCATAATTTCTCACCTGTATTTCCATCGTAGTAGAATCCAGAAGAAGCATCATAGTAATAATAGCAAGATGCTTCATCCCAAACAAAACCAGCTTGAGGAGCTGAAGCATCCTTTAAATCTACACTCTGGTCTGCTTGCCATTAGATTGTTTGTCATCTGGATTGTATTCTTTCGGTGCCCATCCAACAGCATCATACTACAAGAGCAAATATTATTTATAAAAATCCATTTTTTAAGCTACATACATCTGTAAACTAAAACGAAATCAAGAAGATCTACATTTGCATATTATTGGTGGTTCTTGTAACTATCTTTTTAAAACATTACCTGCTGAGCAAACGCCGCAGCCTCGATTGCTGCAGCAGAAAGGCTACTGAAGTGAGAAGAGGATGCACTAGATCCTGGCCCAAGGGTGCTTCTTGCATATTCTATAGGTTATACATAAATAACTTTCTTCGAATATATAGAAGTAAATTATTCAGACTTCAAGGAATGTCCATTATGAACTAGATGTCAGCTCAAAAATACGAAACAGTGGTAATGGATGAAAGAGGTCCTAAATTTTAAGTTACCAGAGAGTCATCACAAGAATATCCTAACCCGATCATCTCGGTTAATATGAGCTCAAAGAACAAAAATCCTCCAATATGTTTATAAGAGTTGTTAAATCATCATGTTTTATAGAAACAAATATGATAACTTCTGAGCAGAATAGTTTGCCATCAAAATAGCCAGAAAACAATCATTCTTAAGTATGTGACTAACATTGCTGCCAAAAGGTTACATCCCAGACACAGAAACATTACTCTAGTTTCCTATGTTTAGGCAAGGCATATGCATTTATCTAAAAACGGTTTGTCTATAAGTAATAATCACGAAACTATACGTAATACACAACAGATTTTCATAGTATTTGTTCCTTATATTTAGTAGCCAATTCCATGTTCAATAAGGGAAAACCTTGTACTAACTCATGAAGTTTTTCATCAATAAGTAGCGACTAATATGACTCAAGTGATTTCACATGATTTCTGCCTTTCTTACATTAGAGGTTTGAGGTGTCGGGATAACTTTTTCATAAGCAAGTTTAATTAATATTTCCATTTCAATTATTTAATAATATAAGCTTTAAGGTCCTTAATGTTAAGTAATAAGTCTATTCCTGTGAACAATCTACAATTGACTATCTCAGTCTCCTTATGTGGATCACCATCCTTCATCAAACATACTTGGTGTGCAACCTTGCCCAAAAGAAATTGTTCCTGTGAACAATCTACAGATCATTAACTCAGTCTCCCTATGTGGAACACCTTCCTTCATCAAGTATTCTTGGCATTCAACCTTGCCCAAAAGACATTCTAGTAATCTTTTTCCTTTTCCTAATTCTACCTAAACTTATTTTTCATGTATGTATAACATGGTTTATAGACTCTCAAACAAAAGATCCCTGTAAAAATTGCATCCAGGGAACAAGTGTACAATATATCTGAGATATTATGCTGGCATAACTGTCCAAAATGAATGATTCATCATCTCCTATAAATGAATTATCGACTTTAGAACACAGCTTGAGAAGATTTGTGAATCATCTATGTACGCTACTCGTGATAACAAATGTATGCAAGTGAGTACGCAATTGAAAAATATCAGCTCCATTGAAAAGAAGAGCATGTGACTTAATAAGCTTATACATGTCCTACTTCCCATTGTGATTTATTACCCAAAGTTTGCATAGCAAGCAAGAGTAGTAGAACGAGTATAATAATATTAATGATGAGATGATAATAACTGGAAGTTACACCAGAAGTGATTAACTAATTCTTGCCAAAAATGTAGATTTACTATTTTACCAAGGAAGTATAACAAAGTATGATACCAACTTACCTCATAGTTGTCGAGGCGCCTCTCTACAAGCAAAACCTTTGTTAAGATAACCTAATACACTTAATTGTCTCAAGTCCTAATATGGCAGTTCACAAGTGCAATAACCTAATACAAAAAGATATATAACACATTGAAAAAACCCTTTTTCTTGCTAAAAAATCTCCCATTAACATAAATACGGGATCAGATGCATTGTATGCCCCAAATGTATTTCCCCTATTAGGCGGAGTGACTTTGTTCCATAGTTCCTCATTATGTGGGTGTGATTCAACGTTCACTCCATGACTCTCAACCATACCTTCATGATCTTATTTTTCCGATAAAACAGTCCCAAAATGACGATAAAATGTTTTAAAGTTTAATAGTGATCTATTAAAACTGGTTAATCAAAAAGAGGTTTGGATACTTACCATATGATCGCGTGACTTGTCATTAACCCATCTCGGCTCAACCGCCTGACCCCCACTTGACTCTCCTACCTCATTCGACTCTCCAACCCCAGTTGACGTTGACGCTTCTGACCCAACTAACCCGTTTGCCCCAGCTGACCCGTTTTCCCCCTGCTGACCCGTTTACCCCAGCTGACCCATTTGTTCCTGCTGACCCAGTTTGCCCCGGCTGACCTGTTTGAACCAAAAGGACTTGACCAATAAATACTATTAAGAATTTAAGATTATATTTATATGTTTTTAAAATTTGTAAATAAAGGCAAACCTTAAAACGAAGCCACATCGGTCTTTCTTTTCTCATGGAACACAGCTCCATGTTGCCCAAGGTTCACTAAACCTAAACTGAAGAATCGACGTGATGGAATATCCAATAGACTTCTGATCATCAAACCTGATAAAGCAGAAAAAATGAAACATGGGAATTAGTATCAGTTAATTCCGCTATACAAGCATATGAATACAAAACAATGATATTTACTCGTCTGCAGATGTGCTAATCATTGGTTGATCTGTCGGTTCAGGTGATGGATTGGGGATATACGACCCTCGCATGACATTTGGTGCTTCAACACCTGGTTCAGTCTCCTCTACACCCTCGTCATTATCATCACCAAAGTGATGATTATCCAACAAAAATTGTCCAGCCCCACCAATGCCACTGACATCACCAAGTGAAGGTCTACTACTACTTCGTCTCCTTCCACTTGACATGATAATCTACAACAAAAATTTGATAAATTAGCACATTTGAAATGATCACCTTAAAATAAGAAAAACAATATAAGAACAAGAGAAATAATGAGATAATATATGACTAACTAATTCAGTAATATATAATAGATACTAACTAGTAATATATAATAGATGCTAACTGTATATATGCGGGCATGAACCCTTTATTGCGCAAGTGATTTGAAACCACTTCCCGCGATTTGTAACGCTTATTTTTGCAACCTCCACAAGGAGATTTTATTCTAAGCTCTATCTCACCCGACATAGTCAACAAGAGTTCAACAACTTGGTGATGAGAGTAGGCAAAGTCCACAAATAACTCCACATTTTGAACAAAATTATGATTAGAATAAAGTAAACACCTACAATTAACAATATAAACTAGCATTTTAAATTAAACAAATTTTGTATACACCTATATAAAAAAAAAAACTTCAGATTAAGGTTATGTAAGCTTAAAGATGTATCACAATGCTTATATAACCAGTCATTTCATGGTAATGATTGTAAAGTTAGCAAATCAATGGAACAACAAATCATACATATTTTGTAAACTTTTTTTCAGTTTATAAACAGTCAGGAGCTAAAGATGTATCACAATGCTTATATAACCAGTCATTTCAGATTTAATATTAAAACAGGACTGCAAGTTCATCATACCATATTTACTTGAGCACTATTAACTCTGGATTGGTAGTTACAGAAACAGAAGCACAACCATTAATACGTGATTAATGATGTCCTCACCTCAATATTATTTAAGAGACAAAGGGGTCAGAATCACGGTTTAATTGGTCTACCACAGTCTCATTATAGATTTCAAGAGCTTAAAAATTCAACACAAATATACCCTGTAAAGCCATAACAAGTACATAACAGCTGGAAAAAAGTTGAAAAAATATATATGGATGTGGCAATTTTGAACCACGGGTTATAGTTAAATGTAAAAAAGTAAATGGCATAAAGATAAAATTATGAATATGAGCATAAATGTACATGGCAGATAAAAATAGCTTGATTGAGGTTGATCCTCTTCACTACTCTACTCTCTAGCACACTCACGATAGTAATAATGTGCAAGGATGAAGGAAAGTAAAAGATTGCAAAAGGATCTTGATCATCATCATGAACTTGATGGGGTTTTTTTTTTTTTTTTTTTTTTTTTTTTTTTTTTTTTTTTTTTTTTTAAAGATTTGGTCTCACTTCACAGACAAAATACTTGGAAAAGTCACTGATCTTCAGAAGAGAGGGAAAGGAAAATTGGATGCACTGCAACTTATTAAACGTGCGTGTGTTGTTTTCGAACTCGATAAGATTGTGGTGTATGAAATTGAGGTAATGATTTGCTCAAGAATGTGGCGTATGAAAATCTGATGCACTGGAACTTATTAAACGTGGGTGATGTTTTTGAACTCGATAAGAATACGGCATATGAAATTCAGGTAATGATTTGCTTGATAAGAATGTGGCGTATGAAATGGCACTGGAACTTATTAATTGTGTTTGCGTTGTTTGAGCTGGTGAAATATTTGTTATAGTGCAACTGCTGCTCATAAGTGTATATAATAGATGAAGTGCGCACTCCTGCTGAGGTAAAGAATAACTTGATCAAGTAATATATAAGTATAGTTTATTGACAAACTCATGGTTGTTGGGACAGTTAATAAACAAGTGCAAATGTTTATTTCGTTCCGCGAAGGCGGTGGGATTGACCCAAATGGAAAGATTATGAACTCAGCTGAGATTTATAACAGTGAGTCAGGATCTTGGGAAACGCTTCCAGACATGCTGAAACCAAGAAAAATGTGTTCTAGAGTGTTTATAGATAATAAGTTTTATGTTATTGGAGGTGTATGAGGAATTGATGCTAGGCCATTAACTTGTGGCGAAGAAAATGATTTAACTACTAGGGTATGGATGGAAATCCAATGTATGTCACCCGTGAAATCCATTAAAGTTGCCAACGCGTCAGCCGAGGCACCACCGCTATTGATGCGTACACACTTAAAACACTAACGGCTGTGATATGGATTGAACTCATGTTTTTGCATATCCTTCTAGTGAATAATTTTATAATCAATGTCTCTTGAGTAATTTTGGAAGTGTCAAAATAGGTAGCTTGTGTAGTGGGTCAAAGCGAGTAATTATCTTTAATAGTTGGTTTTACCCAAAACACCTTTAATTAAAAAAAAAAATCTATGCATTAAAAAATACACTTTGGACAACTTTCGACATTCAACAATCGGAACTTGATTGGAATGAGAGAGAGAATTAGAAGACGGAATAACATACTAAAACCGTTTACTTTAAAGGCCAAGTCATTTCACAGACTCGATGGAAAATAACATAATGCAAAAAATCAACATTATAAACTTTTTAAATCAGATCCAATAAGTCAGGGCCATGTTCTCAATGTGACAATGAAACTTAATGCATTACTCTGCTGGCAAATTAGTAGAGTCAAGAAATAATAGTTCACAACAGCTACAAAAGTGTAAGCACTTCAGTCCAAATACGACACTAAAATGGGTCTAAAGCCTAGATGAAAACATGACGGTGGTGCTCAAGTGTGGTAAGGACACATATTAAACAAAACATCAAAACCTTGCATTCTATCCTAACAACCTTAATGCACGTATCAGCTGAATCTCACTACTTTTAAACATGTCACATGCTACAACCACGTCAGTCGTTTTCATTAGCCTTCCCAGACATGCTTTAGACATGGGATTAGCCTAGGTAAGTGTTATTATCAACAAAAATTTTTACCATGAGATCTATTACCACATTTCCATAAAATTGCCTAGGCTTGGATCACTTTGCTTTCACACGTACACAAATGTACACGCTTGCCCTACAGACCATAGTAACATAAGGCATCCCAACCTGTGATCATACTTAATAGAGTCTACGTTCATAATAACTTGGCAGTGACCAAGAACTTCATTCATCACTCTGTAACTATGATTGTGAATAATGTAAGTATTTGTGTATACATTAATCACATGCTGTAACAATGATATTGGTTTTCATGAGGCGTCCAAGACATGCTATAAACACGAAAAAAGGAGGGAGTAGCAGAAGAAATCTAATTATCACAACTTAAATAAAAAGCAGGTGTGGGCTGGGCCTCTGGTATATATAAAATTTGATGTAGTCCTACGGAACAGAGCGGGTCAACAAGCCAAATTTCTGCTTATTGGTCAGATATATGACTTAATTCAACAACAGTTGTTAAAGCTCATGACTTATGGGCAGTAAGACTTTCAAATTAGTTTTTCATTACCCTAAAAAGATTCTTACATCCTAGCATGCAACAACTAAATGCTACGTTTAGTATTTTGTACAACATTCAACTCTAAAAAATAGGGGAGTTTTGATTTTAAGAACATTTGGCACTTTAGATAAAAAAGTGACTAGTCAGAAAGTGACTGTTGTAAACATGGGGTTATAGCTTGTGTACCTCTGAAACCTCGCGATTATCAAACAAGCTGTAGAAGTAGAAGTGAATACAATAGTTTTCTGTGCGAACAACAACCAAACTAGCAGAATGGTCAAATGCAAAATCCATACATGAGCCTCTAAATGCCTTTAGGACGGGAGAAGAAAGCGGATTAAACAGAAAAAAATGAGCTTGTAAATCCTTTAACCCTTTTATACAAAAGGAAACATAGAAAAACTTGATTGAAGGTAACCTTAATCCCTGTAATTGACTGTAAGATTTTCATTGGTGGCATTTTAAGAAAATGAATTCGATTATTTGCACAAGATATCTGAAGAACATCAGTAAGACACAGTTCATAGAAGATTAATAGTTTTGTTTCATACGTTCTATGCAGAAAAGGATTATATTCTTACAGATGAAAGTGAACGAAGGATCTGGGAGAGTTCACAAACCTAAGAAGTGGGGTCCCTATTCTCGGTAAGAACTTCTTGACGGTATCAGGCTGCCATACTACAAGGACTCCTCCTTTTCTAGCTACATGCATGAATAGATAAAACGGGTTACATAATAAAATACGAATCTAACCATTGAAAAATCTACAAGGCAAAAATTCAAACGCTCAAAAATCTGAAATGTTTACTTACCAGAATACAGATAAGCTCCATCGGACAAAAAGAAGAAGAACTGCACTTCTGCAAAATGCCAATGCCAGGTTGACGAGAATCAGCATCACCGTCACCTTAGACACCAGGTTTTCATCCTCTTTCTTCAGCAGTCCATTGTCACCAGCAAATGTTCGATCACCAAAACCTTTCCAAATCATAATTCTCCATGTGACATCACCAGCTGCTATAATCCTCTCGGATGGATGAAAAGCAAGACATGACAGCTTTTTGGTGTGCAAGAGTTTTAACTTCTAATGACTAACGTTTTTCTAGATACTTTGAAGGTACTTCCCATAGATGAAGCTTGCGTTTTCCACGTATGCGAACATACTTTCCATTTGAAGAGATGATTATGTTCCCTGGTTTTATAGTCTATGATATTTTAAAAACATACACACCTTATATCAAAATAATGTACACAACTTTAAACTGATCAAGGCATATTAATAGTAAGGTACACGCCTTTGACAATATGACTCCATGAACAAGGCGAGATTTGGTCAAATTACACTTCAAAATCTTCCCAGCTAGATCTTTGTTTGGCTTATTCTGTTTGTTTTTGGTATCTTGCACAGAGATATAAGCATAAATATCAATCGGATTTCCAGTATTCTCCATCTTCTGAGCATGATATATTTAGTCAAGTAATATGAATGGGTAAAATGTAATTCAAACATAAGTTCAATGCTACAACAGACCAGCCATTTATCTTTCATGCCTCTCTTGTCTATCTTGTGTATCTCACATTTCCATTTTTATCTTCTGTTATCAACCTGATTCTCACCCCAACCTTGCAAGATTCATCCAAATTCTGAACGTTTTATGGGGTCAAATATCAGAATTCATAACGCATCTCCTTCCAAAATGGGTACCAAGATGAAAGGCCTATATTTTTACGCGCAAAGAAAAATATATATATTTTCACGGGTGAAGAAAAATATCTCTTATATTTTCACACGTGAAGACGCTTTTACTAAACTTTTCACGGGTGAAGAAAAATATCTCTTATATTTTCACACGTGAAGATGCTTTTACTAAACTTTTCACGGGCGAAGAAAGATATCTCCTATATTTTCACACAACTTTTCACGGGCGAAGAAAAATATCTCCTATATTTTCACACGTGAAGATGCTTTTACTAAACTTTTCACTAGAGAAGAAAAACCTCCTATATATTCACACGTGAAGATGCTTTTACTAAACTTTTCACTGGTGAAGAAAAATATTTCCTATATTTTCACGCACGAAGATGCTTTTACTAAAATTTTCACGCGCGAAGATACTCTTAATTAACTTAATATCTGATATATCCTATTTTTGTACTTTTAGTATAGAAAATATGCTAGTAAGATCAAAGCTTCAATCCTTGCTCATAATTTCACGTGTGAAGAAATTCTTACAAAACGCAAATAATCATCTATTAAACATCAATATCTCCTATTTGTACACTTCTAGTATAAAAAGTACGCTAGTAATATCAAAGCTTCAATCCTTGCTCATAATTTTCACGCCGCGAAGATATTTATAACAAAACTAAAATAATCGTCTATAAAACATCAATATCTCCTAACCAGACGCCGCAGTCAACGCCAGAGATTAAGATCAAAACACTAACCAGACGCTTAATTTCAACTAAAATCGAGACTAAAAGGCAACATATCTAAAACAATCAATTATCATATAGCATCTTCACATGTGAAAAGTTCTAACATTTAAAGTAAATAAATAATCAAAAATAATTAGAAACCCTTAAAACAGTCAAAATAATAATTAGTTGAAAATAAGTACCAATATTAGCATTCAAATCCACATTATAACAACGTTTCAAAAGATTAACAGACGCAATTATCATCAAAAGATTGTTACAAAATTCACAATTTTTACCAGATTGAATTGGAAAACGTCAATTAAATCGTCAATGCCGCAGTCAACGCAGTCAACGACGGAGATTAAGAAGGTCACGATGGAGATGATTGTGGATAACCGGCGAGAAGATGAGGTGTGGTTGATGAGTGTGTATTTCTCCGTGTGTTCGTGTGAGTTTTGTCGGTGTTTGTGTGTGAATTAGATGAGAGAGAGAGAGAGAAATGGTTGAGTTTTTGCTTGATATGTAACAAAACTGAAATTCAGTTAGACCCCTAAGATTTTGGAACTTAATCTAAGAATCTAGGTATCGGTTTGGTGCCGTCGGTGGTGCCATAGGGAAAAAGTAGTGCCACGTCAGCACTTTTTTCCCATGGCACCACTTTTGGCTGTGGCATCAAAACCGCCCTTCCTAGCATAACACCAGTTTTTGTGGTGCCGTTGTAATTTTTTTTCATTTTTAAATAAAATAATATATATAACTAAAATTTAATTTCATTAATAAAAAACACACTACATAAGAAAAATACATTAAATACAAGAAGTACTTAAATTAAAAGTTTGACGTAAACATAAAAATAGACTAGTTTTGGGGTAATATAAATCTACCCGAAACCAAATATTACCATTAACCACTTGATACGCTAAATTTCAATCAAAGTTATCATTAAACAAAATCTAATTCAAATAAAATTTGCCAAACAAAATTTCAGCCCAACTAAATAGTATAAAAATATTGCACAGTAAGCCCAATTAGTAAGTGCACTTTCACCCTAGGTTGTTTTCATTCATTTCCTGTACTCTAAAACATTACATACGCAACCATACTCCCTTCTTTATCCTATCTACCTTCTTCCATTAAACCTGAAAAAAAAAAAAAAAAAAAAAAAAAAAAATCACAACACACAAACACAAATAAAAGAGAAACAAACCCACCAAAACAAAAACGAACAAACCAACAAAAAAAAACCCCTTTGGCGTGAGCTGGTTGGCCACGGCGCCAGGCCTTACCAGCCCAGCCCCGGTGTGGGTTGTCGTGCCATATGCTCGCGCCGAGCACAATGGCTTAAGCTACCAGCCACTGTACCCGGGCATCTAAGGGTGTGTTTGTTTCATTAAGATGTATTGTGTCTGAATCTAATTACCACATCTTATTGGTAAGAGGTGATTATAAGGTCTGAATCTGAATGAAATAATGTTGTTTGTTTTTGTATAATTGTCTGAATAATTTAAATGTCTACTATTTTAATTAGCCTGTGTAAATATAAAACCAAATATTTTTATCATAAACTTAACACAAATAGAATATTGATTATCTTTTCATGGTCCACATTTGCTACAAAATCTTACATGATTTTAAAATAATGTTATAATTAACTATACGTCAAAGATACTTTATGAATCATAATTCTATAAAATAAAATAGTAAAATCAACGTACACTTTAAAATGAAAGCGTTCAATTCACTTTAAAGATTATGTTTCTCTAACTGAAAAAATAACATTTACCACATAACAAAATGCTACATATGCAGCTACAAAAAGTTAAAACTTTTTATACAACGTAAAAGTAAATAAAACTTACTATAAATAGTTTGATCACACTTGTTTGAATATAAAAAATTATTTTGCTTACTTCTTATTTACCTACCACGTGGCCAACTAAAGCGACTGCCTAAAAAATTAATATACTAGTACTCTTTTTAGCTTTTACTCCGTATTATTTTATGTTATCTCCCCAATACATCATCTTCTTTCTCTCAAATCTCAAAAACCTTTATCTTCTCATTTAACATTTTAGTGACCTCTTCCATTTCTTTTTTATCCTAATTCTCATGGACCTAATATTTGATGCCTCTTGAATCTTGATGCTCGGGGCTGTCGCCAAGGTTGTAGGGGTTGAAAGGTTTTTATAAGGATAAGAGGCATTAAGACATGATCACCACCTCTAACTGAGTAAGAGCTTCAAGATCTGGCTATGTCTGACTCGCAAGAAAAAAAAAAAAAACACACCAAAGTCTGACCGCGTCTGACTCAGTCAGACGTCAGAGGCAATAAGACTTTTTTTCCTAAAAACAAACACAGCCTAAGCCATTAGATCTAAAAAAGAGGGGTTAATGGAGGGCTAGGATCTTTTCTCGCGTTCTCACCAAAATAGGCCTTCTCATTTGAACGCTTCTCTCTCTCTCTCTCTCTCTCTCTCTCTCTCTCTATATATATATATATATATATATATATATATATCTTGCACTCCCCTAAAGCCGGCCTTGCTATCCATGTGACTCCAAATCTTGATAAACTCTCAATTAATATGAGACGCTGAGCACTAAAATGTAACTCCTTAAAGTGATAGCACATGTGTGCATTAAGAACCTTCAATCTGTAGATCACACCCCTTCACTAACACTAAGCACTACAACATAACTCCTTAAAGTGATAGCAAATGTGCGCATTAAGTACCTTGAGTTTGTAGATCTCACCCCTTTGCTAGATTTATCAAGTCTTTGTCACACCATTAACATACGAACAAGTTATTTCCAAAGTGTTCACCACGCACTTTGAGATATGATAAGACACGCACCTGATCAACCATTAGGAACTCCAGAACAACCAGTAGGAACTGACAAGGAGGAACCAACCAGTAGGAACTGACCAGGAGGAACCAACCAGTAGGAACCAATACGAATCAAAATATGCAACCAGTAGGAACATCAAATCAAGCCGAAAAATGTTAATTACTAGGGTTCATTATTGAATAAAAATTCAACTCACCAAGACTAGTAAAACATTAGAAGACCAGCACAAACTGTCAAGACCAGAATTAACATGTACAACAGCCGATCATGAACAATATAAACGATAGTAGACCAGAATTAAGTTCCCACGCTGCCATAAATCAACCACCAATATTAATAAAACAAATCGAATAGTGAGCAGAACAAAGAAACCTTGGTACCATGATTCGTAACCACCAATAAAACCACCTGGTGTGAACCAATCATGTGTACACATTGTGAATTATCTCACATATTCAACGAGTGGGACCAGCAGGACCAAATTCAACGCCCAATAAAATAAACCGAATTCAATGCCCAACAGACGAGTGGGGACCAGAACAATAAGACCAGTATTACATAATTCCCCATACACCTACTCATCTGATTCAATAGCCAATCATAAGATCTACCACACCACGAATTAATATTCGAACAGCAAGAACGACCGACCAATTTAAATACTAATTGTTTGACCAATTAAATCCACAATCAGTCAATCGAATAAAAATAATGAGGTATGATTTAATTACCCATTAATTGTAGGTTGTCTTCAACAGTGATACCGCAATCGAAATTGCTTCTTGTCTGCTGCCTCTTTGCTTTCCACAGCAGCTGTTATAGATCAATTAGGGTATAAACCTTAATTACAGAAAAACCTTATAAACCCTAGTGTAACCACCCGCATTTTCAGGTTACTTTTCATTTTCGAGAATTTACTATTCACTTTTACTTTTCACTTTCACTATTCATCCCGTAAAATTTTTATTTCACATTCTCGTAAGTTAATTTATTTTAGTAATATCCTGAGAGTTTGACAATCGTTAGATCATCTTCGCAAAAGTTATTAAGAAAACATCGTCTTAAAGTTTCGTTTTGGTCGGAACACCATTTAAACATCACGCGCATAACGAAAACCAACTCTGACAATTTTCCTCACATCAGATTAATTTTTAGATCACTCATAATCAATTAGAGAATTTTTAAGATTTTATTTAAATGTTACCAAATAAATCCTGAGTCATACGAGACTAAACTTACGTTTTAAACAATTCTACTTAGACCCAGACTTAACCATTCCTGCACTGTGTTTTCTAAGATATTTTGACACTTTTACATTTTTTGGAAAAGTCAAACATATTTCCCTCCTCCTTTGACCATAAAGAAATTAACTTTGTACGTTCTACATTTTTGCTTAAATCGCGTAACTTTTAGACTTCACGTATAACTGTTAAGTTATCCCACGTATAACGAAAACCACATTTTGATATCTCATATCACTTATAGACTAATTTTAGTCTACCTTTAAATAAATTCACGGTCATTTCCCTGAAATCTTGTTCTTTTCTAATAAATTGCATTTTTACGCGTTTTTAACCCGTGTTTCCAGCTTTAGGCAGCGTTTTTGCACCCAATAAGACTTATCACTCATTTTATATTTTTAGATGGAGTATAATGATGAGTTTCATCATTCCTACAAGTTTCGTATTTTTACTATACCCGGTTTTACGTTTTATGGCTTAACAACTTACGGTTGGCATTTAACGGAACCAAATCAGGCTCTAAACTCAAGATAATACCAAGACTATCCACCTAAGTCATCTTATCTTCATATGGCCGACTTTAGGGAGGGGATTCATCATTTTGGTGGCTTAATCCTAACCATGCTTCATTTAGATCATTACATGTGTCCTAACTTAACCATGGTTAACATTTAACCCAATATATGGTTAATCAAACTTACCCTCCTATAAATAGCAAGTGAAAGACTTCCTAAAAACGCTCATACTCTTCTCTTGGTCATTCATAGAATAAATCAAACATATCTTCCATAATTTGTTCTTTAACTCCAAATTTATGCAAAGAAGTTTCAAGTAGTAAGTTACTACATCAAATCTCTAGCAAGTTTAAGTGATCTTCTTGAGTTTAGATCCACTCAAGTCACTTAGTACTTCATCACCAACTCTTCAAGATTAAAAGGGTGCCAAGGTGTATAAAGCTAGCTCAATCCAAGGTCCTAAGTGTTCAATCAAAGTCCTATCCTTACTAGTTATTCATTTCTTAATCAAAGTCCTTTCTTAATCGAAAGCCAAAAGTTGTAAGCAACTAATCACCACCATCATCTCATGTTTATATTCATAATCTTGACAATTTCATGCTATATATATAGTTACTATATTGATTCATGATGTACATATACTCAATCACATGTTTTAATTCACATATTGTCGTAAAAGTAACAAACTAGTAAACTAGTCATATTCCACACATTTAAGACCATTAAAACCAGTCACATATGGACTTTTTAACTTACATACTATGGTAGACAAGATAAAAAGGTAAACATAGTAACTTGAATTACCCGAAACGGACAAACGAGTCAAAAGTTATAGTCAAAAGAAGTTAGCGAAAACCTATAAACGCCAAATAGCTTACTGTCGGGTCTGTCAAAAAATAAGTGGTACTTCTGCTCCGAATCATCAAAAAGTTAAAACACGAAAGTTGTCTGAAACGACGTTTTCCTTCACTTTCAAAGAAGTTCGGACCTAGAAAACGCTTAAATAGGCTATATTCTTTCAAAAACTGAAACTGCCCTATATATAGTTTCACGACTATACTTTTGTCACAACAAAAAGCAAAACCAAGTTATTTTCATAGCTAGTTACATATTAACTTAAAAAACTTCATTTAATCTTTGAAATAGCGTTTTCACAAGTAACGGAAAAATGACCATTTTACCCTTTTTCAGACGATTTTTACCAAAACTTCATTCTTGAACATGTTAATAAGTTGTAATCACTAGTAAACAATGAGAACTTGTAAAAACTAGATATTTACTAAAAAAATGATAAACTTTATGATATAACAATCTTCACTCAAAACATATGTTGTATCTACTAAGTGCTACAATAGTAGGGAGCTTCATGTGAGGGGTTTCATTTGAGTAAAACGTATCGACGAGTTGCTGGTTTTACGATTTAAAGTGTCCTAGCTCCTCGAACGTTTACTGCATGACCTCTGAATTATGATGGCCCGAACGGTAGTACGATATCTATAAACGAAATACGTTTTCGCATATTAAAGATCTAACTATAAACATCAAATGATAATTGACTACATCATGATCAACAGAGAGACGTATATAGGCATGTTATTTATTTAGCATCATTATTTCAAAACTAAGTCGCAACATCCTATTCTAGGTTGCTCGTAGAAGTTCTCATGGCATATCCATCATTCTCATTATACATTTGATATCATTTACTCTGAGGTGAGTTCATAGTCCCACTTTCTATTACTTAATTGTTTTACAAACCCTTGGGGGAAATACATGCTTTATTTTAAATAGAACACATTGCTTTCAAACTGTATACTTATCTGATTGTTTTATTAGCACTAAGTTACCACATTTGCCAAACTTAAGTCCCTTGATCATGAATCATTAATCACTAATGAGAGTGGGCGTGAATATTGTGAATAGATCTATTGGGATTGACGAATCCCGTTTGTGTTGACCGGGTAGGCAAACAAACGCACTATATTTGAGTAACATTGGTAAAAACGACAATTTTTACCTGAAAGGGCACGCACCGACATTTTCACCAATTAGTTTTGGAACACGTTAACGCCTTGATTGCATGATGCTTAGTCTAATTATAATAACTGTTTTGTTTTTAAACCATTGGTGTGAGTCTATAGCTCACACTACAAACATAATGTGTTCAACCATCAAACAAACTCAATGAATTTCACTCAACCTTTATGTTGACAGTTTTAAGCATGTATTTCATTCGAAAATCAATTTAATATATTTTGTAAACCGTGAAACCAACTGGGACCTCATTTTTGTAAACTCTGATATTTATATAAATCGAATGATAAATCTGTTAAAACGACTCCATTAGAGTTCGTTTTCTATTGTTATGACTGTCGTGCCATGAAGTAACACCCAGTTTGAATTCCTCTTCGTGTCACGAAATTGGGGGTGTTACATCTAGATCGAGAGCCACGAGGCTCTGATACCAATTGTAGAATCCAAGATCTGGACTCAACTAGGGTACGAGTAACATTGATTGATTGAATGCAGCGGAATAAGAATAACGCAATCAACATCACTAATAAGGTTTTCTTTATTCATAAAATATAAATAAACTACTACTACACGCTCTATGCGTTTTCTAGACTCTCATTGGAGAAGTCTTCTATGAATGGATGATTTGTAACCTAGACGTCTACCCTCTTTATATAATAGAGGGAGGTTACAAACCATATCTTACTATCAAATCTATCTATTAAATTACATAATAGGACCTCGTTGTTTCTTCTTTCTTCATTCTTGCTTGTGGGTTTTGTAATCATCAAATCTGTAATTCACAACAAATACTCTTCTTCAAACCCCTCAAATCCGTCTAAACCATCGTCTCAAAACTCAAATTCTTTCTCGCAACAAATACCACCTTTTGGTTCGCAAATGACACCCGAACAATTTTCTCATCTACAAGTTACATATCAACAAAACCAACAACAAGGATTCCAAAAATTTGGATATCAAAGAAATGCACCACCACAATTCTTTCAACCACAATCATCACAAAGAAATTTTCTTCAATCCCCACCACAATTCTTTGAATCACAAGCATCAAAATCACATTCAAAGTACCACAAACCCCACCACAAGACGAAAATGAGGCACGACGTAAAGGAAAAAAAAAGTAGAAAAATCGTGAAAATCAAAAAAGCCATCGGTTGTGAATTTGGACGCGGACGATGAGGTTGACGTGGAGGAGGAAGTGACCGCAACAATACCCGATGGGCACGCGATGAAGAAGTGTTGCTAGCAGAGACTTGGGGTGGAACTTTCCCAAAGCGCCAATATCATAAATGATCGTACCGACGAAGCGTTTTGGAACCAATTATGACGGCTTTCAACAATGCTACAAAACGTGAACATCCTACCAAGAATATGTTCTCGGGAAAGTGGAACAGGCTTAATAGTGATTGCCAGAGGTACAACGCTATCTACAAATATTTAAACCGTAGAAGCGGAGAACATGATGCTGATCATACCGATAACGCAAACATTAATTTTGCTCACCATTTTGGGAAATAATTTTCCGCACATCACGCGTGGAAGGTTTTTAAACTGTACCCCAAGTGGACGCAGATGACCCGATTGATATGACAAATCTCGAGGATATATTCGGTCTTGATTCGAGACCTTGTCCTGCTGGTAAATCTTGACCAGCAAAAAGCCAAGTCGGTTGAGACGTCGAGCTCCGGGAGGAGTCAAACAGAGTCTATTTCGGGACTTTTATCTTCCCAATTTACACGCAAAGCTGAGGCCACCACACTTGCGTACGAGACGGGGAAACAGAAAGAAATGAGGTACCTCGAGATGAAAGAGTTGTCGTTTCTCATGCTTGATCCCGACACCACCACACCGGACAAAGCGACTTACATACAAAGGAAACAAGCAGAAATAATGAAGAAATATCCGTCGTGATAAGTTGTATTTCTTAAGTTTCGTATAGTTTTATGTGTTGTATTTTTTTTCCATATCGTTTTTTTCTTTCTTGTCATTGTTTTTTTTCCGTATCGTTTTACGTCTTCGTATGATTTTTAAAATGTTGTATTGTTATTTTATTTTATGAATGAATAGAACTACGTGTTAGAACTTAAAACTTTTCAACACCACCAACACCATTACCGCCCTTTTGAACAAGGTGATTCTCGTTCCCCACACCACTTCTTTTGTGGGGAAAAATAAACCCAGGGTGAACACGGTGTTGTAGAATTGTGTATTGTTTTGGGGAGTGATAGTATTGTGTGTTGTTTGGAAAAGTAAACCCGGAGTGGGCAGGGTTAAATTAAAAGAAAAATAAAAAGGTTGTTTCATTTTTAAGTAAGTATTTTATTTTATTGTTATGTTGTAAAATTTTTAGTATGCTTCTGCATTTTGCTATGCCTTTTTTTTGTTACTGTTCTTTCTTTTTTTGCTATACCTTTTTTTTATGTTGTGTATTTTGATATGCTTTGAATTCTTTATGTTGAATAGTGCTGCCTATAAAGAAGTAATAAAGACGAACAAAGGAAACATACATT
>BPTQ01000009.1:39522894-39533139 GCA_019973895.1 Chrysanthemum seticuspe
CGAATTTTTCAGTTTTTGTGTGTAGTCTTTTGGAGTAAAAACCTAAAACCGAACCAAGGCTTTCTTGTGCAGTATTTTAGGGTTCTAAACCCTATTATACATCAAGATAAGTATTTACTTCATTAATTTAATTATGTCTTTGATTATTTGTGTGTATGCTTGCATGTTCTCCATGTCCGGCTAATTTATTTGTGTGTTTGCTTAGGGAATATGAAACTTAATTATTGAATATTGATTGGTTGATACTTATCTTAGTTGACTAATGATCTAGAGTGCGCTAGATTATTCGTTGTGTACTTAATGCTTGACATTTCTTTGTGAACTTTAGAATATAATTATCTAGGTAATTGTAGGATAAAGTATTCAAGGACAACCGTAGAGTAGGCGTCTATAAATCACTAGAGGATTTGTAAACAAGACCCTTTGGTAATTTCAAAGAGTTAGGGAAACAAGCACGCCCTATAGCCTTAGAATCACAACGCAACTAGGAATAAGGACGTGACAAATCAACCATCAATAGGAGATAATTAAGGAGTAGTAAAACCTAAGTAAACACATCTTTAAACTATCATACGAGTACACATCAATTAGACATAGACTATCACAACCTTAGCTTAGATAATTAGATAATAGTAGAGTAATCGGTAGCAATACCAACCCCCCAAATCCAATACCCGAGATTCGTACCTTTTTCATTTTCTAAAAAAACATAAAAAGATAAAAAAATAATCTTCCTCAACCTCAACCTTAGCGTAGTAACTTCTCACTAGCATTCCTATTCCCCTAGAGAACGATATCAATACCCGTGGCTTACCCTAATTACTACACTACAACGATTAGGTTCACTGCCTAGGGTGTTATAAAACTTGCTCGAAGAAAAGGAAGTTTCCTTGACCCCGAACGACGCGTGTAGCGTTATCAGAGGTTTAGGGAACTTAGTGAGAGAAAGTGAAAGATATTATTATGAGCTCCAACTCTCTACCTTGGGAGGTAGAGAGTATTTATAGTCTTACATAAAACGCCACACAACGGGCTGTGGATCAGGCATACAGTGGGTAAAGATCCGTCCGTCCTCCACGGTGTTACTTAACTAATTACTACTTAACTAAAAGAACTACGACTACGAGCTTTCTAACGATTACATATACTTGAGGTGACCGACTCTTTAATACCTGGAATTTCTAATTCCTAACAATCTCCCCCTAAGGGAGGTCACCTCAATCATGTACCAAAATTACATTGAATACAACTAGATAATACATTAACAATTGATCTTGCATTCTTGATGTAGTCCTTTGCTCATAAGCTCGTAGTCATTGATTCTTCACATTGCATGTTTGGTTACACCAAGTGGAGGTCTTTTACTGATCCACGTGATAATAAATTTGAGCCATCTTTTGAGATCATCAGCTATCAAAAAATCTCTAAGACATCCTTTGTGGTGTTGGTATTATGTGATGTTGTGACTTTAGGACCGACATGCTCACATTCTTGATCATGATATCTTCTCATCAGAGTAGCGGAAGCATTTGTTGAATCATGATATTGGCAGCAGCGTAGCAGAAGCATGGAGTGAAAATATCAGAGTCATTGATGCACTAATCATGATTTCTTTTTAGATGAATGTGTTAAGTGAGCATGCGGCTATGGATTGACCGCTTCATTCTGATCAGCTGCAAACGTCGGGTGTACCTGCATACAACAGTTAGCAATAAATCGCACGAAAGTGTCTTTGATCACTTTCATTGAATTGAGGTACACGGCCCACGGTTCCCCGTTGATCAGTACATGTACTGCCTGTGATCAGGTATAATTCCGAAGAATTTCCTTGACATGGTTTCGCAGCTGTTCTAGCTGTTCTCAAACCGGAACATCTCAAAGAAGACAACACGGAGTGAGTGAACCAGCGAATTTTATGTCCACTGATTGATGAAAAGAGATTTGAAAAACAATCGTGTATTGCTCAATTATCAATCATAAAAACACCTTTTGGTTTGAAAAATGAGTACACGGTCGATGTGCTAAAGAAAAGAGTTGTTAAGCACAAAGACCGGTTTTTCAAAGGCATCCGTCAATCCATAACCTGAACCAGGATTGATTCAAGAGATTGAATCGCCCCATTGTTTCTGTTCAGTTGTCACATGGTTGATCCATATAATAGATCTCACATGCCACCTACCAGGAGCTTGTTTGATGTTGGCTCCAGAAGGCTTTCCATCTTCATTGTGAATATGTATACACATCACTCAGATGTTCTGGCAATACCACAAGGATAATGCGTAGGACTCAAGATATAATCTCTCTTTCCACATTGTGTGAAACAGAGAGTCTTCATTGAAAGTGTCCTAATGAGATTTATTGATGATCTCGTGGCTCTAGACTCAATTTGTGCATATTTGGATCCTGTACCGGAGACTAGGGAGAGGGTCTCCTTCTTCAATATCAACCATCTCTAAGAGAAAGTCGATAGATAATGTCGGTTCCCCGTGAGAATGAAACAAGTCCTTTTAAGAGGAACTTGAGTGGTTTGGAAAGTTGAAGTGCAGTACGTCACTGGGTCCATGACGTCTTGTCTTCAATACCGATGTTACCATCAGTAGCATATGAATTGAACCCGGTTTCTGCCCTAAGGTTGAATAAATGGAGGGCTATTTGTTTTCACCCTTTCCTCATTCAATTCTTTTTAATTCTTCAACCCCTTCAGTGCTTACCGAGACTTCATAGCTAGAACCTTGTTGGGTTTATTCCAGTACTAGCTCAGTCTTAGTCCGCACTCTTCCTGATAAGATCGTTTAAAAGCTCAGCTAGGGATCAATAACAAAGATAAATAACATTGTACGCAGCGGAATAATCAAAACAATACTTTGTTATTGCTAAAGGTTTTTCATTCACTAATACTCTAATAAATATTAGACGTTTATAGAAGCACGTCTACTAACTAAACTAATAACCTAGGCGTTTACAATGAGCCATACGCCTAGGACACACTAATCGACTAACTAATACCCTAGACGTTCTCCCTAACGTCTAGGCTAAACACACACCTTTTAGTCGACTACATTATTGGAAGACTTTTTTTTTTAAAAACCTACACCTATGTCCTCTTTATATACTAGAGGATAAGGACTAATAAATAAAACTTCTTTTGCAAGCAAGCCCTTCCATCTTTTAGTAGGTTTCCTTCTTGTCATATTAAGTCCCTCTTGTTTCATTCTTTTTGTCTTTATCAACTCAAACTTGTAATTCCCAACAATCTTCCCCTAGTTGATAATGACAAAACCATTCTTGTACGAACTTCCCTAGACGAAGTAGCAGAAGTTGAGATAAATAAATCTCGCCATAAATGAAACAAGTATGTCTTCCTTTGTCTTCCCCTTAATCCATGCCATGTCACTCAAACATCTCTTCCCCTTTTTGTTATTATCTAAATAGGGAACATATGCAAATAATGATCTTGACCACCACGAACCAATATCATACTTCCAATCTAAACTTCCAATGCTTCAAATCGCCCACCATTACGCACCATAGGAAAAATGGATCCAAAACAGTAGAAAATTTCAACTAGCCGTAGTAATAATGATTAACAGTAGTAAAAATCAAAAACTTCCCCTTGAGTGATGCATGTAGATGGTTAAACTTTTAACAATAAGCTTCCCCTAAAAACCATATGTTAACCATCTTCTTGATTCTTCAAAATCTGTAAGCTCCTTGTAATGATCACTTTGTGAAGAAAACCAAATATAACAAACTTGATGAAGAAGTAGAATTTCTCAAACTTGTGTCTTAAATCTTTACTATCCACGGAACTCCATACTTATACGAAGCGAATATAAGTAGACCGCAATCCCTTGAAAAAGAATCCTCAACTATATGAGACACTGAGCACTACAATGTAACTCCTTCAAGTGATAGACAATGTGTGCATAGAGCATTATAAGAAAAATCACACATTGCTAGATTCATCAAGCTAGATGATAACAACACAAACCAAGCAATTCCACTTCACCTTCAAATAAGTGATAAATAATCCTCTTCGTAATCAATTCTTCAATAAATCTCCATAACGAGCTTTTAAATCCTTTTAAGAACAAAAACCAAACTCTTTGTGTGTGTGAACAATAACCTGTGTGTGTGTCGTCCAAAAACCATGCTCGACTTCCCCTTAAATCAAAAATCTTCTCGTAATAAAGCATGAACAGTATGTTGGGAAGGAGCAGTACTTTCATAAAAAAAAAATCTGCAGTACTTTCGTATAAACTCAGTACCTTGAAGAAAACGCAGCAGTACTTTGAATTATCAGTACTTTCATTGAAGCGCAAGCAGTACTTTTAAACACCAAGCAGTACTTTGATATTACAGTGACAGTATAACATGTGGGAGCAGTACTTTGAAAGAAAAACGCAGTACCTTCATAACAAAAACCAATTCACCAGTAGTAGTCTGCTGTTCAACCCAATCAGTACCAATGAGCATTTAATTCACACATATGATCAGAAGTCCACGTGATAACTATTGTCCCACATGCATCGTAGAGGATTGAAACCCAAAACAAAATCTCCACCATTCGATTGAAATTAGATGACTTCGTGTGGACCACTGTACAAATCTTCTTTGTAAAACATATATCAATTTTCAGCCAATAAAAACCATATACCACGTGATCATTACTTTGCTTGAATAAAAAAAATATTATACCCATTATAGTAACACACTATCCCACATGATAATATTCGAATAAGCCAATCAAAGAATATCAAACAGTACCAGTATTCTTCACATGATGTCAGACGTGATGGATATCAATTCGTACAACCAATCAGATTTACCATTGAATAATACAACCAGATATAATTGATTACCTCATAGTTAGATTTTTCCGTTGCTGCTTCTGTCGACATCAGTAAACACTTTAATAAACACGACACAAAAAAAACCTTGAATAAACCTTAAAAATTCGAACATAAACCCAAAGTACTGTTCGAGCAGTACTTTAAAAATCCTTCAGCAGCCAACTTCGACATTGAATAACTTTTTATTGTGAGCTCCGATCGAAAATTCCTTCTGTGGAAAGTTAGATTAGTATATAAAGAACATCCACCTAAAATTTCGTTACGATCCAACGGTTAACGAAAAAGTTATCGCCGTTTCAAAACAGTGCTGTATAAAAAATACGAAAATTTGAGCTCCGAATTTTTCTTCCTTTTTCATCATTCTTCGACACATAAAACCTTGTAAATCCCTATATCAAGAGCTCCCCGCTCTGATACCAATTGATAAGATCGTTTAAAAGCTCAGCTAGGGATCAATAACAAAGATAAATAACATTGTACGCAGCGGAATAATCAAAACAATACTTTGTTATTGCTAAAGGTTTTTCATTCACTAATACTCTAATAAATATTAGACGTTTATAGAAGCACGTCTACTAACTAAACTAATAACCTAGGCGTTTACAATGAGCCATACGCCTAGGACACACTAATCGACTAACTAATACCCTAGACGTTCTCCCTAACGTCTAGGCTAAACACACACCTTTTAGTCGACTACATTATTGGAAGACTTTTTTTTTTAAAAACCTACACCTATGTCCTCTTTATATACTAGAGGATAAGGACTAATAAATAAAACTTCTTTTGCAAGCAAGCCCTTCCATCTTTTAGTAGGTTTCCTTCTTGTCATATTAAGTCCCTCTTGTTTCATTCTTTTTGTCTTTATCAACTCAAACTTGTAATTCCCAACACTTCCCATATCTCATTTTTCTCCTTTTATCATCATACCTAAGGACTTCTACACTAACTAGTGGATTGTCCCTGGGTAGATCCCTCCGGTTCTGGAGGATCATGGGAACACATACTTAACCTTATCATCCTTATATCACTGTACATAAAGTAAAGTTGGTCGGTCAATTTGGTATTGTTCATCTGCCATTGGATCCAATTGAAAACCATTTGAAAATCAATTCAGATACTTGTGATATATTATCAAAGCATTTTGTACCTGAATTGTTTTTGATAATTTTAGAACGAGAACTCCCCCTCAACATGTGCATCAAGTATTTGAAATCGTTTTGCACACGGAGGCAAGAGGAAGAATTTACTTATTTGATTACCATTTTCTAAAAGATATCAACATCACTTCCCTGATCATATTAAGAAGATAAAGCATTTTCGGGAAGGATGAGGTTTTCATAAGTTTGCTCCCCCTCAATATGTGCCTCGTGATTAGAAAAGAGTTTTGCACATACTAGAGGGAACCTGCACATTGAGATAAGTTGATCACGTTTCAAATCATAGGTTTAAGATAGATGCTCCCCCTCAACATGTGCATGGAAAATTTGAAATCGTTTGTCACATGTGGGCAGGATAGCATGTACATCCTTATAAAACCATTTACCGAATTATCAGTTTAAATCCAATTTAAATCATACATTCTCCCCCAATCACAATTATCAAATCATTTGAGATTTGTGATCTCTTATTGATTTAAATTGATTTTGAAAGCTTTTAAGGGGAATTGTGACTTGATTATGAAGGCGTTTGAACTGATAAGGATCGGATTTTAAGACTTTAATCTCCATTGATAAAACATGTATGTATATCTTTTGAAAACGATTTAATGCCAAATAACTTTTTAATTTAATTGAAATCATTCTCCCCCTCAATCAATGACATAGGTTGCTGATTGAGAGATAGAGATTTTGACAAATAAGTCCTGATGATTAACAAAAATAGAGACTGAGTTATTTTTCAAAGCATTTAGTTTTCTGCAGATAAATGTTTATAGAATCAGAGCATGGAATTTGAAAACATGGTGAAACATGGCTCTGTTCTTTCTTTTAAAACCGGGTTATTGCCTGAAAATGACAATAAACCATTTCTCTTTCTCCCAAATATATATATATATATACATATATATATATATATATATATATATATATATATATATATATATATATATATATATATATATATATATATATATATATATATATATATATATATATATATATATTTTAAGAATTCGAACAACATCTAAAGTCCCGTGTCATTCTTTGAATGACAGCACAAAGACCGTAGAAATTATCGAACCGGAAAAAAACATGACAAAATGACAATGTTTTTTGAAGATTTTTCGAATTTTTCAAATTTTTATGGATTTTGAAAGTTTTATATTTTTCTATTTGATTTTTTTGAAGGTTTTATAATTTTGTATTTTGTTTTTCAAATAAATATATATACAAGAGATAGATGAAGATAGACCTTTACTCCTCGTCTTCCTCCTGAAGACGTTTGAGAGTTTCTGGTTGAAGGCTTTTCAAACCAAGTCGTGGAAGAATAAACTCAAAACATTCTCTTGGAAGAGCTTTGGTGAAGATGTCTGCTAACTGATATTCAGACCTCACAAAATATAGTTCCGCCACACCTTTTTCCACTTGTTCCCTGATGAAATGATGTCGAATGTCGATATGCTTTGCTCTTGAGTGTTGAACGTTGTTGCATGAGAGAGCAATAGCACTTTTATTATCACAGTACAGAGGGATTTTGTTGAATGCAAAGCCATAGTCAGATAATTGAGATCTCATCCATAAGATTTGAGCACAACAAGATGACATGGCTATGTATTCAACCTCTGTAGAGGAAATAGAAGTGCTCATTTGCTTCTTTGAAGACCAGCTCACAAGCTTATCACCCAAAAACTGAGCACCTCCTGATGTACTTCGACGAGTATCTTGACACCCTGCATGATCTGCATATGCATATGCTGTTAGTGACATACCGGTGTCTTTTGGGTACCAAAGTCCCATATTGATGGTTCCTTGGAGATACCGAAAGACCCGTTTAACCGCTTCAAGGTGCTTTTTAGTAGGCTTAGCCTGGTATCTAGCACACATGCAAACAGCGAACAAGATGTCTGGTCTACTAGCTGTGAGGTACATCAGGGATCCAATCATACTACGATATTTTGTTTGGTCAATCATGATCCCTGAGAGGTCCTCATCTAGTTTGGTTCGGTCAATCATGGGGGTGTCAACAGGGCCACTTGAATCAAATCCAAATTTCTTTAAAATCTCTGTTGCATATTTAGATTGATTTATGAAAATGCCTCCGGGACTTTGTGAAATTTGTAATCCCAAGAAAAATGACATTTGTCCCATCATTGACATTTGAAACTTTGAACTCATTTCATTTGAAAAACGATCACATTCCATTGGGTCTGCCGAGGCAAAAATAATATCATCAACATAAATTTGAACATGAATTAAATGTTTGCCTGACTTCCTGGTGAACAATGTAGGATCAACTGCTCCTTTGATGAATCCGGTTGATAGAAGAAACTTTGACAGTGTATCATACCATGCCCTTGGAGCTTGCTTTAAACCGTAAAGAGCCTTCTTCAAACGATAGACGTGAGTAGGATGCTCTTGATTCACAAATCCTTCAGGTTGGCTGACGTAGACGACTTCTTTAAGATCTCCGTTCAGAAATTCCGTCTTTACATCCATCTGATATACTACCATGTTCTTACTAGCAGCATTAGCCAGAAAGATTCTGATTGCCTCGATTCGAGCAACTGGATCAAAAGATTCTTCAAAGTCTATACCCTCCTCTTGACGATATCCTTTAGCAACTAATCGAGCCTTGTTCTTCAACACATCACCATGCTCATCAAGTTTTACTTTGAAGATCCATTTGAGAGCTATAATCATAGCACAGTCTGGAGCAGGTACTAACTCCCATACATCAAGACGATCAAACTCATGAATTTCATCTTGCATGGCATTGAACCAGCTATATTCATTCATGGCGGTTTTAACATCTTTTGGTTCGATCTTAGATAGTACGGAGTTGAAGAAACACCATAAGGCATCGGTTGCAAGTTGTTTCCGGGTTGATACAGGACGAGAGGGATTTCCAATGATGTTGTCTAATGGATGATCGTGAGTCCATTTTCTGAGGTGTTCATGTGGCAGTTGTTGAGGAACTGAGGTAGCTGAGTCGATGTCTCCTGAAGAAGATGGTTCTGATGATGATTCAGGAGTAGCAAATATGTTTTCAAATGGAGCATCTTCAGGAGTAGCAAAGGGATTAACTTCATCATTGATGCCAGAAACATTTCCATGATGTACATTTGAAGAATGATGATTTGTTGATGAGACTGAAGGATCAGCAGCAGGTGCTTCTTGACTTAAAGATATTGAGACTGAAGGATTGACTTCATTCACAGGAATATGAGCATCCTCTGTTGTAGGGTTCAACACCTCATTAGTAATTGAATCATACAGTTCATCAAACATAGGATCAAACAATTTCTTTAAGTCATCTTCAGATGGAGGTACATATGAAGTTTCTTGAGAAGAGTTTGGAACAAGAGATGATCCAATGGGACTGTTTTGAAGTGCGGGTCCTGAGCTGGAGTGTCCAGGAGCCATTTGACCGGTCAGCTCATCAAACGTAACGTGAATTGTTTCCATGATATTTCGGGTTCTTTTGTTGTAGATTCGGTATCCCTTTTTGTTTGATGCATATCCTACAAATACTCCAATGTCAGCTTTAGCCCTAAGTTTCCCTAAGTCTTGACCCTCATTAGTTGGATAGCACAATGCACCAAACACACGAAGGAAAGAGAGATTAGGTTTTCTGTTGTGGACAAGTTCATATGGAGTTTTTCCATGTACAGTGTGAATTAGGGAACGATTTTGTGTGTAGCATGCAGTGGCGATTGCTTCAGCCCAGAGAAACATTGGAACCTTTGAGTAATCAGCATTGTTCTAGCGGCTTCAACCAGAGTTCAATTTCGTCTTTCAACTACACCGTTCTGTTGAGGAGTTCGTGGAACACTTCTTTGATGACTGATTCCAACGCTTTCATAGAATTCATTAAGTTGTTTGTTGACAAACTCAGTTCCATTGTCTGTTCTGATAATTCTGACGGTTTTGTTTAGTCGAACCTGCAGCTGTTTGATGAGTTTGATGATGATATCAGGAGTTTCATCCTTTGTCCTTAAGAACTTGACCCAGGTGAATCTAGTGTAATCATCAACCACAACTAACACATATTTCTTCCCAAAGATATTCTGCACCCTCATAGGTCCACATAAATCCATATGAATCATATGAAGAACTTCTGTGACAGAGTTAGAAACAAGTCGTACAGTTAACCCTTTTTCTTTCTTCATACGGGTATTTGGGTTTGGATGATTGAGACAGTGTCTTCAAGAAGTATACTAAGTATACCTAAA
>BPTQ01000009.1:39541128-39551374 GCA_019973895.1 Chrysanthemum seticuspe
TGTACATATACTCAATCATATGTTTTAATTCACATATTGTCGTAAAAGTAACAAACTAGTAAACTAGTCATATTCCACACATTTAAGACCATTAAAACCAGTCACATATGGACTTTTTAACTTACATACTATGGTAGAAAAGATAAAAAGGTAAACATAGCAACTTGAATTACCCGAAACGGACAAACGAGTCAAAAGTTATAGTCAAAAGAAGTTAGCGAAAACCTAGAAACGCCAAATAGCTTACTGTCAGGTCTGTCCAAAAATAAGTGGTACTTCTGGTCCGAATCATCAAAAAGTTGAAACATAAAAGTTGTCCGGAACGACGTTTTCCTTCACTTTTTAAGAAACTCGGACCTTGAAAACGCTTAAATAGGCCATATTCTTTCAAAAACTGAAACTTCTCTATATATAGTTTCACGACTATACTTTTGTCACAACTAAAAGCAAAACCAAGTTATTTTCATAGCTAGTTACATATTAACTTAACAAAACTTCATTTAATCTTTGAAATAGTGTTTTCACAAGTAACGGAAAAATGACCATTTTACCATTTTCCGACGATTTTTACCAAAACTTCATTCTTGAACATGTTAATAAGTTGTAATCACTAGTAAACAATGAGAACTTGTAAAAACTAGATATTTACTAAAAACATGATAAACTTTATGATATAACAATCTTCACTCAAAACATATGTTGTATCTACTAAGTGCTACAATAGTAGGGAGCTTCATGTGAGGGGTTTCATTTGAGTAAAACGTATCGACGAGTTGCTGGATTTACGATTTAAAGTGTCCTAGCTCCTCGAACGTTTACTGCATGACCTCTGAATTATGATGGCCCGAACGGTAGTACAATATCTATAAACAAAATACGTTTTCGCATATTAAAGATCTTACTATAAACATCAAATGATAATTGACTACATCATGATCAACATAGAGACGTATATAGGCTTGTTATTTATTTCGCATCATTATTTCAAAACTAAGTCGCAACATCCTATTCTAGGTTGCTCGTAGAAGTTCTCATGGCATATCCATCATTCTCATTATACATTTGATATCATTTACTCTGAGGTGAGTTCATAGCCCCACTTTCTATTACTTAATTGTTTTACAAAACCCTTGGGGGAAATACAAGCTTTATTTTAAATCGAACACATTGCTTTCAAACTGTATACTTATCTGATTGTTTTATTAGCACTAAGTTACCGCATTTGCCAAACTTAAGTCCCTTGATCATGAATCATTAATCACTAGTGAGCGTGGGTGCGAATATTGTGAATAGATCTATTAGGATTGACGAATCTCGTTTGTGTTGACCGGGTAGGCAAACAAACGCACTATATTTGAGTAACATTGGTAAAAACGAAAATTTTTACCTGAAAGGGCACGCACCGACATTTTCACCAATTAATTTTGGAACACGTTAATCGCCTTGATTGCATGATGCTTAGTCTAATAATAACTGTTTTGTTTTTAAACCATTGGTGTGAGTCTATAGCTCACACTACAAACATAATGTGTTCAACCATCAAACAAACTCTATGAATTTCACTCAACCTTTGTGTTGACAGTTTTAAGCATGTATTTCAGGTCCATATTGTACGAGGCTGGCACGGATACTCAAGAACGCTATAAATTTTATTATCATTCAAAAATCAATTCAATGTATTTTGTAAACCGTGAAACCAACTGGGACCTCATTTTTGTAAACTCTGATATTTATATAAATCGAATGTTAAATCTGTTAAAACGACTCCATTAGAGTTCGTTTTCTATTGTTATGACTGTTGTGCCATGAAGTAACACCCAATTTGAATTCCGATGTGTATCACAAAATTAGGGGTGTTACAGATTGGAATTAGAGCCACAGTTATAGAGAAACGGGTCTAATCGAGACCTAAACTATAACCACTTTTACAAACAAAACATTTTATAGCCTTTCGCTCTCCTGTGCCTTCCATCCTCCAGACGATTATATGACTTTTTGGCATTTTAAGGTATACAAACATTCTAGTATATTGATATATACACTCGACATAATTTCAATCATAAATGATGTACTAAACATACCTGCGTATGCCTATTCTAAGGCATTACGGTACAATCATATTTTCCCAATCTCCCAATCATGCATCTACTCGTGCATTTTAGGATTACAAAACTTTATCCAAGACATTGTAACTGATTACAATGGTCTTTCCTATTTCCCAAACATTGTGAGATACAATGGTCTCATTCATTTTTCAAGACACTGTGAGATACAGTGGTCTCTATTACACTCTCAGAAACTGTAAATCCTACAGTGGTCTCCATTACATTCTCAGACAATGTAAATCCTACAGTGGTCTCAATTACATCAATGAAGCAATTAACTCATTTATTCCTTAGACATTGTGAGTTACACAATGATCTCTCCATCATTTCTCAAGACATTGTGAGTTACACAATGATCTCTCCATCATTTCTCAAGACATTGTGAGTTACACAATGATCTCTCCATCATTTCTCAAGACATTGTGAGTTACACAATGGTCTCTCCATCATTTCTCAAGACATTGTGAGTTACACAATGATCTCTCTATCGTTTCTCAAGACATTGTGGGTTACACAATGACCTCTCTATCATTTCTCAAGACATTGTGAGTTAGACAATGGTTTAATTTACTTCACAAGACATTGTAAGTTATACAAAGTCTCTAAAAATTATCTTATAAACTTTATATGATATTGTTTTACATGAAACCCATCACAGTCTATCAATTTCCCTAATGGAAATACAAGAAATGGGATTTCTAAAAGATAAACTGACTCATCATCTACAAAAGCTGAAGTTCAGCAACTTTCTCTACATTCATCAAAATTCTCTTCTGAAACCTTGATTGTTAAAGGTCTGTGATGCTAGCCAAGTATGGACTATTTTAGAATTACTTAAAACTTTCTTTCCACATGTATCTACCCATAATATCTTCTATGCAATGGAATGTGAAAACATAGGTTACAAGTCTTTTATGGCCGGGACTTGCAACTGAATGGTTTGATATCACCTTTGCTTAGTGGAAAATTTCTCAAAAGCTATGGACATATCACAAGTATACCTAATTTAGGTATTTGAAAAAGTTATCGAACCTCGGCTAAATATAGTCTAGTCACCTATATTTAACCTAGGGATAGTGGAACATAGTCTGACTAACTATGTTCGACTTAAAATTTTCAAACACTGAGAATAGTTATACAAGGGTTATATTCAGGTTAATTTCCTACATAAACTCGATAAATCACCAGAATTCATTAAAAAGATCTAGAGACACGATAGTGTCTTACCACTCAGCAAAATCTTAACATCTTATTTATACTACCTAATTTCATTCTTGAAATTTTCATACATGAGATAATCCGAACTACTATCTTGAGATAGTCATCAAATCTTTTCGTCATTTTTAGAAGTACTAGGCTGTTTAGGTTTCAAGGATATCATTCCGCCATAATCCTTTACAATCCACTTATGATTTTAAAAACAAACTTGACATCTCTACCTAAGAATAATGGTAAATACGCTACACTCTTCTAATCATCAACATATCACATCATTATTAGAACAACATTATAAGTCAGTATGTAAAACTTCACAGTACCACGTTTCTTTCAAACACTAGTAGACATAAATACTATATGATATATCCTTCATCCCGAAACCACCTAAGACACGATCAACTTTGAAAAATGGTTTGGATAACCACTTGCCACTATCAAGACTTTCCTACAACGACAATTATCGCATCATTATAAACCATTTCACATCAACAATATCTTACACCTTTAATTAACAACAGTTACCCTAACAACAACAAAACTATTACATTTGAGGCACTATATAGACGAAAGTGTCAGTCAAACATTTGCTGGACTAAGGTGTTCAGGGATCACCCACGAAATAACTAAGGAAGCCATACAAATACAAATTTGGCTGCATGCTGCACACTATCACCAGAAACAAAAATTGCATAGATGTAAGGCGTTAAAATTTAACAAAAACTCCATGATAGAAATTAAGGTTTTGTTGAAAGCCCAGATACAATAAGATATGATTCATTTTGAAAATCGGGAAAAGCCAAACTTGAGGTATATTTGACTCTATAAGATTTTAACAAAACCCTTTAGATTATCAACTTAAGACACCATTTTCCTAGACAATTCAACATTGGATAACACACCTTGAATTCTAGGATGAAATTCCTATAACATATAGGATTTCACAAACACATCAAACCATAATCATATGGGGCATATACTAAGTTTAGAGAGAGAAATTTCTAGAGAGAGAAAGGGAAGAGAGTTGGAAACTATGTGAAACAAAAGAAAAATAGGTATTGAAGCTCCAACCCTCTACCTTGGGAGGTAGAGGGTATTTATAGTTTTCTTACAAGACTCGCCACCTACAGGCTGTGGATCAGGCATACAGTGGGTAAAGACCCGTCCGTCCTCCACGGTGTTACTTAACTAAATACTAACTAATATTAAATGACTACAACTACAAGCTTTCTAACGATTACATATACTTGAGGTGACCGACACTTTAACGACTAGATTTTCTAAATCCTAACAATCTCCCCCTAAGTGAGGTCACCTCAAATTACACGGAATACAAACAGATATTACGTTAAGATTGTTCTTGGATTCTTGTTTAAGTTCATTGCTCTGTAGCCCGTAGTCTTTGATTCTTCATGTTTTGCATGTTTGGATAATTCAAGTGGAGGTCTTTAACTGATCCACGTGATGATGAGTTTTGAGCCAGCTTTGAGATCATCAGCAACCATAAATCTCTGACTCTTCCTTTGTAGTGTTGACGTTATGTAATGTTGTGACAGTGGACCGACATGCTCACATTCTGGATCATGATTTATTTTCATCAGAGTAGCGGAAGCTTTAGTTGATTCATGATATTTGTAGTAGCGTAGCAGAAGCATGAAGTGTAAATATCAGAGTCGTTGATGCACTTATCATGATTTTGAAGTGAATGTGTTGTGTGAGCATGCGGCAATGGATTGACCTCTCAATTCTGATCAGCTGCAAACGTCGGGTGTACCTGCATACAACAGTTAGCAATAAAGTGCACGAAAGTGTCTTTGATCACTTTCGTTGAATTGAGGTACACAGCCCACGGTTCCCCGCTGATCAGTACAAGTACCGCCTGTGATCAGGTATAATTCCGAAGAATCTCCTTGACAGGGTTTCGCAGATGCTCTAGCCGTTCTTAAACCGGAACGTCTTAAAGAAGACAACACGGAGTGAGTGAACCAGTGAATTTGAGATTCACTGATTGATGAAAAGAGATTTGAAAAAAATCGTGTACTGCTCAATATAAAGTATTTTTGCAATACAACGAAGGTTTTAAGGAAAATCAATTATCAATCATAAACACCTTTTATTTTGAAATATTGATACACGGTCGATGTGCTAGAGAAAATAATTTTAAGCACAACGACCGGTTTTTCAAAGGTATCCGTCAATCCATAACCTGAACCAGGATTGATTCATAAATTTGAATCGCTCCATTGTTTCTGTTCAGTTTTCACATGGTTGATCTATTGGATAGATCTCACATGCCACCTACCAAGAGCTTGTATGATGTTGGCTCTAGAAGGCTTTCCATCTTCATTGTGAATATGTTATCATATCACTCAGATGTTCTGGCAATACCACAAGGATAATGCGTAGGACTCTTAAAATATGTTCTCTCTTTCCACATTATGTGAAATAGAGAGTCTTCATTGACAGTGTCCTAATGAGATTTATAGATGATCTCATGGATCTAGACTCAATTGTGCACATTTGGTTCCTATGCCGGAGACTAGGGAAAAAGGTCTCCTTCTTCAATATCAACCATCTCTAAGAGAAAGTCGATAGATAATGTAGGTTCCCTGTGAGAATGAAACAAGTCCTTTTAAGAGGAACTTGAGTAACTTGGGAAGATGTAGTGCAGTGCGTCACTGGTTCCATGACGTCTTGTCTTCAATACCGGTATTACCTAGGTAACAGCCAGTAGCATATGAATTGAACCCGGTTTCTGCCCTAAGGTTGAAATCATGGAGGGCTATTTCTTTTCACCCTTTTCACATTTATTTCTTTTTCATTCTTCAACCCCTTCAGTGCTTACCGAGACTTCATTACTAGAACCTTGTTGGGTTTATTCCAGTTCTAGCTCTATCTCAGTCCGCACTCTTCCCATATCTCACTTTTCTCCTTTTTTCATCATACCTAAGGACTCTACACTATCTAGTGAATTGTCCCTGGGTAGATCCCTCCGGCTCTGGCAGGGATCGTGGGAACGAATACCTAACCTAACCATCCTTATATCACCATACATAAAGTAAATTTGGTCGGTCTTTTTGGTATTGTTCATCAGCCTTTGGAACCAATTGAAAACCATTTGAAAATCAATCCAGGTACTTGTGATATATTATCAAAGCATTTTGTACCTGAATTGTTTTTGATATTTTAGAAAAAGGCTCCCCCTCAACATGTGCATCGTATGTTTGAAATCATTTTGGCACATGGAGGCAAGAGGAAGAATTCACTTCTTTGATCATTATTTTCTAAAAGTATCGACATCACTTTCCCGATCGAAATCAGTGTTTCACATACAGTTAAAGATATTTTCGGGAAAGAATGTGGTTTTCAAAAATTTGCTCCCCCTTAATATGTGCATATGATTTTGAAATTGTTTAGCCCATATTAGGGAAAACCTGCACTTAAAGACAAATCAATCACGATTCAATCCTTATTGGTTTGATGTAGATGCTCCCCCTTAACATGTGCATGGAAAATTTGAAATTGTTTGGCACATGTAGGGAGGAGAGCATGTTAATCACGTATAAAACCATTTATCGAATTATCAGTTTAAATTCAATTTAAATCACAAATTCTCCCCCGATCACAATTTTCAAATCCTTTGAGATTTGTGATCTCTATTGATTTAAATTAAATTTTGAGAACTTTTGAGGAGAATAGTGACATGCTTTTGAAAAACATTTTAACTGATAAGGATAAGATTTTGAGACTTTAAACTCCATTGATCAATCATGCATAAATATCTTTTGAAAACATAACATTAGCCAAGGTCTTGAATCAATTGTATAAAACATTGTTCTTTTTTATTTTCCAAAAGTAGACCTTGCTCTTTTACGTGCCAATTGTTTGAAAAATAACCTTTTTGGTTGAATTGAAATCATTCTCCCCCTCAATCAATGACATGAGTTGTTGATTGAGTGTTAGAGATTTTGACAAAGAATAGGCCCATATGATTTTCAGAAATATAGTCCAAGTTATTTTCAAAGCAATTTTTTTTTCATAAGATGATAAATATTTTCAGAAGAATATTTAGAAGGAAAAATATTTTTGAAAGAAACATTTGTCTTTTTGTCAACAAACATTTGGTTTTTTTTAGAATCAGAGCATAGGATTTTAGTACCAGATAAAACATGGCTCTGTTCTTTCTTTTTAAACACAGGTTACTGTCTGAAATAACAGTAAGCCACCAGTTTCCTCCATTTCAATTGTTTTTTCTTTTTTTTAAATATGTACATTCGAACTTCATCTAAAGACCCGTGTTACTCTTTGAATGACAACACAAAGACTGTAGATGAAATCGAATAAAAGAGAAGATGTGAAAAATATTTTTAGCTTTTTCAAATATTTTCTGATTTTTATGGATTTTGAAATTTTATATTTTTCTATTTTCTTTTGTGGGTTTTATAATTTTGTATTTTGCTTTTTGAATAAATAATTACAAGAGATAGATGAAGAAAAACATTTACTCCTCGTCTTCCTCTTGAAGACATTTGAGTGTTTCATGTTGTAGACTCTTTAGACCAAGTCGTGGAAGGATAAACTCAAAACGTTCTCTAGGAAGAGCTTTGGTGAAGATGTCTGCTAACTGGTATTCAGTCCTCACAAAATAGAGTTCAACCACACCTTTTTCCACTTGTTCCCGAATGAAATGATGTCGAATGTCGATGTGCTTTGATCTTGAATGTTGAACGTTGTTGCAGGAAAGAGCAATGGCACTTTTGTTATCACAATACAGAGGATTTTGTTGAATTCAAAGCCATAGTCAGATAATTAGGATCTCATCCATAGAATATGAGCACAACAAGATGACATGGCTATGTATTCAGCCTCTGTAGAGGATATAGAAGTACTCATTTGTTTCTTTGAAGACCAGCTCACAAGCTTATCACCCAAAAACTAAGCACCTCTAGACGTGCTTCGACGTGTATCTTGACATCCTGCATGGTCAGCATATGCATAGGCTGTTAGTGACATACCGATGTCCTTCGGGTACCAAAGTCCCATGTTGATGGTTCCTTGGAGATACCGAAAGACCCGTTTAACCGCTTCAAAGTGCTTTTTGGTAGGCTTAGCCTGGTATCTAGCACACATACATATAACGAACAGAATGTCTGGTCTACAGGAAGTAAGGTACATCAGGGATCCAATCAGACTTGGATCCATCTTACTTTAACCTCTTTTGAGGGGATATATATATATATATATATATATATATATATATATGTATATATATATATATATATATATATATATATATATATATATATATATATATATATATATATATATATATATATATATATATATATATATATATATCCAAGAAGTAGTGTGACAACCCGTACTTTCAGGTCATTTCTCGACACCATTCATGTCTCATTATTTCAACATTTATAGTAAACTTGGTTTACTAGTTTCAAATTCGCGTAACCTTGGAGGTTTAGCGGCGAATTCATGATCATGACATCACGTACATTTCATATGGACTATGATTAGTCTACATTTCATTGACATCATGTGCATTTCATTAGTACATTCACGACATTTCATTTTTCACTTTCAACGCGTAATTTTTATATTTAATAATTTTTATCGCGTGAGTTTTTATTTGGTATATTTAATCCATTACTTTCAAAAATGATCCCGAGGTATTTTTAAACTTACATCTAGTTCATAAAAACTATATTCTTAGTTTTCCTAGTGTTTCAAATTTATTTGGTACTTAAATCGTTAAAGTTTAATTATTACGTCGTTTTTCTAAAAATTATACGATAATTATTTTATCACTCAATTTTCGCAAGGAAAGTATTTTTACAATTTTTATCATCTCAATACAATCTATTTTGACTTATTAAAAACTTACTTGCACCAAAATTCTACCATTTACCTTTAAATTCATTCAACTTACACATTTTATCAAAAGTCTTACAAATATATAATACAAGTTACATTATATATAAAAAAAAATATATATATATTTGGGGAACATGATCCACAAAAAACGCCCAAGGGAGGGTGTAGTAATTAATGTGGTAAGGTGCATGTCTACAAATAATTCACATATACAAAAAGTCTTACAAATCTCATAATTTTCACATACATCTCATTTTTATCAAAGTGTTAAACACAAGTTTCTCTCTTCCTTTTTGGGTCTTCAAAACCGGCCAAGCATCAAGAGCAACCAAGGGATCAAAAGTTTTGCAAAAATCAAGTGTTTATCAACCTAGATTATATCCTTTATATGGTTTTGAAATAAAAACCAATGATATTTAAGTTAATCCTTGTTACCTACACCTCATCACTATCACTAGTAAGCATGTTTTTATCATTTTCAAGTTTCCTTTTCATTTTCATATGTTTCTTTTCATTTTTGGAGCTTATATGCATGATATGTGATTTATACCATTTATTTCATGATTTTAGAGTTATATTTATACTTATGGTCATCCTATAATTATTCCCATGGTATTCTTTGGTCTTGATGGTGATTAGGAACCCATGACACCCTAAGAAGGTGTATGGTAGGATTAGATTAGCTTTGGAGTTGATTTGAAGGGATTAGAATAGCTTTTACTTTTCCTTTGAACTTTTACTATTTTTGTACGAATGATCACTATCACTACTCCACATCCATTGTTCCTAATTGAATTTATAGTAACCAAAAATAAAGTTTTGGTATATTTCCTATATTAGATCCAACTATTTGTGAACTAAAAACGTTTTGAAAACTAGGGAACCAACGAGAACTACGAACCGGCCAAAACTTCTGGGTTTTTCCTTCTCTCTTTGAACACAAATTGTGAAACTATTTTTACTCTACATACACTTTTAATACTCTAAACATTCTGAAAAACATATACACTTAATAAACATCTGTACGTGGAATG
>BPTQ01000009.1:39551384-39566979 GCA_019973895.1 Chrysanthemum seticuspe
GTATATTCATGTACTTGGTACAATCATGGACTAACGGTCTTGGAACGATTTGATCAACACTCATATTTGTTATATCAAGTAACTATTGATACATTAAGTTAGGCACTATTTTGTGAATTCATTTGACGATGTGGGCTTGAACATAAACTATACATATCTTGGCAATGGGTTGTGAACACACAGGTTGCAAGTTTTGTATGGGCGGGACTTGGAACTGAGTGGATTCACAATGCCTTTGCTGCATAAACGATTTCTAAAGGCTTTACATTTCAACACAAACTCTATGAACTCACTCAACCTTTGTGTTGACACTTTTTAGCATGTTTTATCTCAGGTATCTAAGGCATTCACTTCATGGCATGCATTTGGACACATCATGGAGTCGTGGTGACGACGCGTCTCACTTGGGTTTTATGTACTTTAAAACATCGTTTGAATTGTAACAAACTTATTTCCGCACAAGTTGATTTACATTTGGGACCTACTTTGTAAACTCTGATTATTTTATTAAATCAAACGATGTGTTTTCCAAACGACACTTTAGGTCGTTCAATATAACTGTGATTGTGATGCTATGACAGTCAATCCCTAGGAATTCCATTCCGCTGCAAAACAGGTAATTTGGGGGTGTGACAAGTAGGCAACCCCTGCGTGTGAAGGCAATTCATTTGTCTTGAAGAACTTTATAACTTTCACTTGTTTACTCGAGTCTATAACACATCCCGTAGGATTACTATAACATATTCCATTCTTACCAACAACTTGACTCAGTTCCTTTTGACTCATACTCAAAGTAAGCTGTTATTATCCATTGTTTAGCCCGTTCAGTCATACCTCTGTAGAATAATTTCAATCAATCAACCTATAACTATATACGAGTATTATGCTTTGAATCTATGCTCAATGTATGTTCTTTATAATCGTCTTCAAAAAAGCATGTTACTAGTTTTAATAGAGCAAACAAGTATGAAATTATGGAAATTAAAACATTTTTAAGTGGCTTCGTAAGCTTGAATATGTTAAGATCAGGGTAGGAGTATTATTGCAACACAACTTTCCTATTTTTGTTTACTTGCAGTGTTTTTTTGCAGGTTCTCTTAATTCATGCGCTTGAAAAAGAACAATTAATTGTTGCTTACAAGCTATTGTTTGGTTCAGGATATTATTCCTCTTTCGAAGTTGTTTCATTTCTAGCAACGTCCTTTGGCATGGCTTATATTTGTATTGCGGGCACGAAAAAGTAGAGGTGTATGCCTCCATTAGAGGTAATTCACCTTTGAGAAAAGATAACAGTTGCACAGGTAATAAGCATTCCCAAACAACCCTTTTTAGCATCTAATTTTGATCGTTATAAGGGTTATTTAAGATGTGTTGTTAATCTTATTCATGCTCGAAAGCTAAGCTTTTTGTCTTTCTTATACAACCAAAGTGGTACTTTGGTGATTTTTGGCCAATTAACATCATTGGCAGGATAATAAAGAATTACAAAAAGAAACACTGTTGTGATATCACTAAGATGAGAATTGTCGATCTTTTGACTTATATCAAACTTATATTCATAGGTACTGAAAGCTCTAAGAAGTCGGGTTCCAAAGTGTTTTCGCTAAGTTTCGGCAATTTCTTTTATTCTTACGAAGAACCAGTAAGCATTATTTCTTTTTCTAATGGGCGTAATCTATTTTAGTTTGTATCCATATTGAGTGGACGGATTTGATGATGTAAATTGTTGTTTGGCAAAGGTGACGGTTGTTTGATAGTCAGAAGTACTGTTGTCGTTCCTTTTCACACGGCTTTAAAAAGGTTAGAACTTGCTCTTACCTTTTTGGTAGAATTTAAGATTTTAATGAAATAGGATATGTGATGATATGGTTAGTCAATAAGCATGTAAACTAATATCAACATTTTTGGTAGGGTGATTCGAGGTAAGGCTGTGATGTGAAGGTGTTGCTGACTAACCTGCTTATTTTTGGAGGCAATTCATGGTAGCCTTTAATTAATTGTTCTCTCAATTTTAGTAAATTAGAACATCTAAGTGGGATCGTAAGCTTGAAGCTGTTAAGATTGTAATACGAGTATTATTGTAACACTGCCATGTTAAGCTTTGTCCTTTTATAGATGGTCGTTATTTGACATCTACTATTTTTTCAATGGTACTGATTCTTCATACTATAATGCTTATAGAATGTCTGCTGGAGGATTTTTTTAGAAAGAGGATTTGGTTGTTAGATCGTTGATCGATGGTTATTTTTGTTTCCCTTCTGTAAGCCAGGCTGGTGATAAGGTATTACTGAGGAAGATGATGATGATGATGATGCTCAATGGCAGACTCACACATCATCAATATGTGCCATTTTTCAAATTGTAAGATAATCATATTTTTGTATCTATAGAGTTATATGCATTTACATCACGAGATTTGTGAGATATCTGAGATATGTGAGATAAAGTTTGCATACTTCTAAGTGGTACGTCTTCAAAAAATCCTCCTACTAATTTTAATAGAGCAAACAAGTATGAAATTATGGAAATTGGAACATTTTTAAGTGGATTGGTAAGCTTGAATATGTTAAGATCAGGGTACGAGTATTATTGTAATACAACTTTCCTGTTTTCGTTTACTTGCAGTATTAACGCGTCGAACCGCATGTTCTCTTTTTGCAGGTTCTCTTAATTCATGCGCTTGAAAAAGTACAATTAATTGTTGCTTACAAGCTATTTTTTGCTTTAGGATATTACTCCTCTTTCGAAGTTGTTTCGTTTCCTGCAACGTCCTTTGGCATAACTTATATTTGGAATACGAGCACAAAAAAGTAGAAGTGTATGCCTCCATTGGAGGTAATTCACCTTTGAGAAAAGATAACAGTTGCACAGGTAGTAAGCATTCCCAAACAGCCCTTTTTCGCATCTAATTTTGATCGTTCTAAGGGTTATTTAAGAAGTGTTGTTAATCTTACTTAATTAATGCTTGCAGGTACCGTCCACGCATTGGACATATAGGTTTTTAGGGAAGAGATTCAGAACTTATGGTTAGTATCTTAAACATGTGTTGATATGATGCTTTTTATGTGTTTGTTGCGCTGCTGTTCTGGCCATGCTATTTAGACGGAACTTGCTTTAACGAATCATTTGGAGACAAACAAGAATGAGAGGTTCTCCTTAGCGTCCTTGCGTGATACTGAGAGCACAATCAGGCTTCGTGCAAAAATATTGAAGCAGGCAAAGATGTTGTGTGATGATTCACAAGCCAAGAAAATATTCTTTCTAGCGCAAAACGATGATGTAAATGATGCTCTATTTCTTTATATGTGTATTGGTGTAACTATTTTCTGATATAAAAATGTTACATTTGATATATACTATATTGACTTTTAGGTGGTAAAATTTGCTCCAAAAAACTACTGATATGAGTTGATGATATTGCGTTTTTGTTTATACGACATATATTTTTGTTTTTATCTCTTTAAATGTCTATCCGTGTATATGTGTTTTAACACATATATTGTTGGAAATGTATATATTTACAAATACGTAAATGTCCGGATTCGAACTCGTGACCATGGGATTGCACACATTAGCGAATGAGAATTAAAGTTAAATAATTAATGTTAATGTTTACGATTAATTATTGCACATAAAGTCCGTTTAACGATCGTTAAGTATTTAACGGAAAATAACTAACGACCGTTAAATGTAAAGAGAAGGACTTGTAGTGTAAAATCTTAATAGGGAAAAGATTCGGGTATCCCTTGGGGGCATGTACATGGCCGGCCATAGGGGGTTTACACAAGCCCAAACCCTAACTTGTTCCCAAAGATTTGTAAACACTATATATACAGAGGCTAGGGTTTAGGGTTTTTCATTACTTTGTGCATTGAATTAACCCTAGATCTCTCCTCTTCCTTTCTTGCTCCTATTCGGCCGAACCCCCCTCCTTAGGGTGTTTTGGTTTTGTTTTTTCATAAAACAAGGATTTGTGTTAGATCTAGCAATCGCTTGATTTGTTGGTTAATTCGTGTGTACAAAACTGTGGTAGTAGACACTATTCTTACACCTAATTGGTTTGAGTTGTAGAACGGTAAGGGACAACTCTTTTAACCACTTCTTCTGTTTTGTTCAAGAGATCTGACATTTGCAAGAGGTACGTTACGCATACTTTCAGTTAATTATATATTTGTTATGATCTTAAGTCTTCCGTTGTGTACTCTGTGGTGTCTACATGGTTTTATTGTATTCATGTATTATAAACTCAACAGTGGCATCACGAGCCTTGTATAACAAGTAATTAATTACTGAAACACATAAATAAAATAAACATGATTGTGTTATTATTTGTATGCGTAGATCTAGGGTTTGAAAAACCTAAACCTTAATTTTTTAGGGGGGCATTTTTTTGGTGCCCTAATTAGGGTTTTGTAAACTTAAGTTTTAATTGGATTAGAAACCCTAGGATGCATGCAATTTTATGTGTATTGCGTAACTCTGTTTAATTGCATTAATTGTTAAGTGTAATTTTATGTCCATGATAATTACATGCATGTTTTATCATGGATCTGCTTTTATTGTATGTCTTTCTTGATTAAGTGATATACACTAAATATTATGATAGATCTAAAATTGGGGAAGACCTCAATCATTATTAATTTAATCAATTATGTGCTATGTGGTATGTGTTTAATTTTGACTTACGCAATCGTTGAATCGATGCATGTGGCTCACCTTGTACATTATGTCAAACGGGTGAAAGTCTTAATTAAACATATGCATATTGACAGATCTAGAATTGATTATTAATACGATTTATCAAAAGGTTTGCATGTGGCTATTTGATATGCATGACTTATTTATTATGTTGTACATTCATTGTTTAAATGTTTATTTTTAAATACTTGCTTGTTTGTTATGTGTAACAAGGGTATTTTTACAAGAAAAATAAATTGACCTAAACAATGGTGAAACATGTATTTTTTAAGCATAGTAATCGTAATCGTTTAATTGATTGATTTTTATGCACAACATGGCTAGAACGACTCACCCATTATTGACAAACTTTGTGCGTCTTAATGGAGCTACCAAGTATTCCTATGAATGTGCATAAAATCTTAAGGTTGAATTACTTTAATTTCTATGCGCCACTTTTGTGGTAATTATCCGAATAACTTGGGTCTTTTGACTCATGCAGTAGTAGGATATAGTGGTAATTAAAGGTAATTCTTTAATTGGTTCCAAATTTCTTTAAAATCTCATTAGCATATTTAGATTGATTGATAAAAATGCCTCCGGTACTTTGTGAAATTTGTAATCCAAAGAAAAATGACATTTGTCCCATCATTGACATTTGAAATTTGGAGCCCATCTCCTTAGAAAAATGGTCACATTCATTGGGGTCAGTCGAGGCAAAAATAATATCATCAACACAGATTTGAACGTGAATTAAGTGTTTGCCTGACTTTCTGGTGAACAATGTCGGATCAACTGCTCCTTTGCTGAATCCAGTAGATAGAAGAAACTTTGATAGTGTATCGTACCATGCCCTTGGAGCTTGCTTCAAATCGTAAAGATCCTTTTTCAAGCGATAGACATGAGTAGGATGCTCCGGATTCACAAAACCTTCAGGTTGGCTGACGTATACGACTTCTTTAAGATCTCCGTTAAGAAAAGCCGTCTTTACATCCATCTGATAGACTGCCATGTTCTTACTTGCAGCGTTAGCCAGGAAGATTCGGATTGCCTCGATACGTGCAAATGGAGCAAATGAATCTTCGAAGTCAATACCCTCCTCTTGACGGTATCCTTTTGCAACTAATCGGGCCTTGTTCTTTAACACATCACCATGCTCATCAAGTTTTGAAGATCCACTTTAGAGAAATGATCATGGCACAGTCAGGAGCAGGTACTAATTCCCATACATCAAGCCGATCGAACTCATGAATTTCTTCTTGCATGGAATTGAACCACCTGTCTTCATTCATGGCAGTTTTAACGTCTTTTGGTTCGACCTTGGATAGTACGGAGTTGAAGAAGCACCATAAGGCGTCAGTTGCAAGTTGTTTATGAGTGGATACTTGACGAGAGGGGTTTCCAATGATTTTGTCCAATGGATGGTCATGTGTCCATTTTCTAAGGTGTTCGTGTGGTTGTTGTTGAGGAACTGAAGTAGCAGAGTCGTTTTCCCCTGATGAAGATGGTTCTGATGATGGTTCAGGAGCAAATATGTTCTCAAATGGAGCATCTTCGGGAGTAGCAAAGGGGTTATCTCCATCATAGGTGCTGGAAACAATTCCATGATGTACACTTGATGATTGAGGAATTGATGATGAGACTAAGTGATTAGCAGTAGGTGCTTCTTAACTCAATGACATAGAAACTAAAGGGTTATCTACATTGACAGGGATAGGAGCAGCCTCTGTTGACAGATCATTAGCAATTGGCTCATATTGTTCATCAAACATTGGATCAAACAATTTCTTCAAATCATCTTCTGAAGGAGGTACATATGGAGTTGCTGGTGAGGGATTTTGTACAAGAGAAGAACTAATGGGACTACTTGATGAAGGTTGTGATGCAGGTCCAGAACTTGATTGTCCTGGAGCCATTTGCCCATACAGCTCATTGAACGTGACGCGTATAGTTTCCATGATATCTCGAGTTCTTTTGTTGTAGATTTGGTAACCCTTCTTGTTTGATGCATAACCTACAAAAACTCCAATGTCTGCCTTGGCTCTTAATTTACCTAAATCTTGACCGTCATTCGTTGGATAGCACAAAGCACCAAATACACCAAGGTAGGAGAGATCAGGTTTTCGTTTATGAACAAGTTCGTATGGAGTTTTTGTATGAGTGGTGTGTATGAGGGAACGATTTTGGGTGTAGCAAGCAGTGGCAATGGCTTCATCCCAAAGAAACATTGGAACCTTTGAATAAATTAGCATAGTTCTTACAGCTTCAACAAGGGTACGATTTCGTCTTTCAAATACACCATTCTGTTGAGGCGTGCGTGGAACACTTCTTTGATGACTGATTCTAATGCTTTCATAAAATTGACTTAGGTCTTTGTTAACAAACTCAGTGCCATTGTCTGTTCGAATAATTCTAACAGTCTTGTTAAGTCGAACCTGAAGCTGCTTGATAAGTTTGATGATGACATATGGAGTTTCATCCTTTGTCCTCAAAAACTTTACCCAAGTAAATCGAGAGTAGTCATCAACAACGACTAAAATATATTCTTCCCATTTATCGTTTGCACTCTCATTAGTCCGCACAAATCCATATGAAGGGTATGAAGAACTTCCATAACTGAGTTTGCAGGTTTGGGTTTGTGGGCATATTTCCTGCTTTTTCCCAATTGGCATGCTGAACAAAGATGATATTTTTCATAGTTTAATCTGGGTAAGCCTCTTACAAGGTCCAATCTGGAAAGATCATTAATGGTGCCGAAGTTCAAGTGATTGAGACGACGATGCCATAACCATGACTTTGTTTTCGAAGCCTTTGACAAGAAGCAAATTGGAGAAGACTTCATCATGTCTTCGATAGAGATAGTGTATAGGTTTGAACCCCGTGTACCTCTTAAAAGTTCCACACCATCAAGTTCTCTAACGAAACAAGTATCTTTTCTAAAAGCCACCTCTAGATTAGAATCACAGAATTGACCAACAGAAAACAGGTTATGACCAAGACCTTCTACATAATATACCCTGGAGATTACACTATCACCAACAACATAGTCTCCATAACCCATAATTGCACCAAAATGGTCTTTCCCGAATCTAACAGTCCCGATGAATGTACTCACGAAGTTCATGAGCCGCGAGCGATCTCCAGTCATATGCTTGGAACAGCATGAGTCCAAGTACCACAGAACGATTTGAATGATCTGCAATTGAACACAGACAAGAATGGATAACTGGATAATTGGGAACCCTATGCAATAATGGGTTCCACTTGGTTAGACAAAGAGATTGGAACAACCACATCAGAAACAGAGTCAATACAATCATTAGTGGTAGATGCCGGGCTAGTAGAAACAGTAGATCTATTCAAAGCATGTTCACTTCTTAAAGGTATAGTTCTACCAGTGGGCATCCATTTCCTAATGGGCATTGACTTAGAAAATTTAGGGCACAACTCATTGAGATTAAATTTGCGGCTAGTAGGTATCTATTGATAACCTATATTACTAAATTTTCTTCCTGTGGGTTTCCAATGTTTTCTAACCTTCTTCCGCCTTTGCTTTCTAGCCTTCTTAGCTTGATTTTTTGTATTAACAATTTTAACTGGGTATTTAACAGCATTAATCAAATCATTCACACCACATACATGATTAGTAACAGAAACCAAGCAATCATCATTACATGTTTTTCCAAAAGTATCAGAATTCGCATTAATTACAGCACGCTTAGAGCTAACACTAGAATCAACACGATTCGTTTTATTCAAATTCTTCCTAAGGTGATTTTCTACTCTCTTCCACTGAACATTCCTAGCTTGCAAGGTCCTATCATTCTTTGTGTTGCCTTGAGGCTTTGACCTGCTCGCTTTGGTGTCACTTTCTACTCCTGTAGAGGGAATGGGAACATTAGTTGGTTTTGCTACTTTTTGTAATTCAGGTTTAGAAGTGCTGGGATCTGAGCTACTTGAAGTCACATTAAAATTCACTTTCTTAATACTGGGCATAGAAGTGCTGGGATCTGAGCTACTTGAAGGCACATTGAGATTCACTTTCTTGATACTGGGCATAGAATGGGTTGCCTACTTAGCACTAGGCATAGAACAAGGTATCACAGCTTTATCTTTCTCACATAAGGATTTAGGACATGTTGCTCTTAAGCATTCTAACAGCTCCTGAGATCGTTTGGCCTGAATGCAAGCAAACCTAATTTCACTATCAAGTGGCTTATTTATGTAATCCTCTTCTACAATCTCATGGAGACATTCTAGACTATCCTTAAGGTGAAAGAAATAGTTATGAAACACAAGTTCGTTATTTCTAAGATGAGGAGGAATGTATTTAACAGTCACAGTATATTTAGAGTCAGTAGATGACTTTGATGCAACATTCTCATTAAAAACAAGTGGCATTTTCCCTTTTACCTGACTCTTCAGATTCTCAATTTCCCTTTTGTAACGAAGTTATTTTTTCATTGTTTTTGTCACGAGTGACTTTCATTGAGTCGTATAACTCTTTGAAGTGTCGTTTGACCTTTTCATTTTCTTCTAGAAAACTCTCATTTTCTTGTTGTAATACGTAATGATGTTTTGAAGATGAAAGTTTTGAGAAACTTGAGAATCTAAAGGAGGAGGTATTTGGGAGCCAGTTACATTGTTCTTTTCACCCTTTAATTGTGAAATTTGGGCTTTCAACTTTCTGATCGTGTTACAGTGAGCTTGAATCTGTTCGTCACGTTTGTTTATTTCAAAAACTACATCAAACTCTGGAACATTTGAGGATGTCTTGATGTTTGAGGTTTTTACATTTTCTTTGAGATGTTGATATTTTAGTTGCAAATCAAAATGTTCAACTTCTAGCTTAGAAAGATGTTTTACCAAATTATCATGATCATCCTGATCAATTTTCTCATTTAGTTTTGAGTTTTTGTTTTCAAGCTCAATAACACGATCATGGGAAACTTTCGAAGCAACATATAATTCATGAAATTGAGAAGCAGTAATAGAATGCTTAGTAACAGTATAAAACACATCTTGGGCCACACAACTCAATACTAAGTTCTCATTTAAGATATGCAGATTATTCCTTTCAATTTCATTATATTTGAGTTCCCGTTCATAATCATTGACCTCAACTATCATTGCATCAAATTTCTTTTCCACTTCTTTAATATCTGAGTCTATCCCTTTTTGAAGACTCTCAAATTGACTTTTTAATTGTTTAAAGAAAGGTATGACCTCAGTTAAATAGCATTCTTTAGTTTGCTCAAAACCCCTCTCCCCTTCAGTTATCCTAGTAGGTGTGATTCTTTTCTTACATGTCTTCTCAAAATCAACGAATAGTTGATAAACAACATACAAGTTGATTAAGGTCTTGCTCTTGGTGGGAATAGATCTAGGAACTAAATGCATTGGTGTATTCGGAGGATACACAGTCGCTGGAGGCATTTTCCTAAGGGGAGTGTTTGTTTTAACAAATGCATTAGCTTTTTGCATATCTATGTCCTTTTTCCAAAAAACTTGTTCTGGGGTTAATAGAGTTTGAGGCTTAAACATGTTCAGGGAAATTCAATTTTCTTTAGTGTAATCATGGGGTTTAAACGTTATGTTTTGCTTTTTACACTCAGGATCTTTTAGCTTCTTATCCCTTTTCTCCCTAGTGACTTCTTCTAATTGCATATCTTCCTCAATGCACTCAGTGCAACTAGGTTTCTGCCTAGGCTTAAGGATTTCATTACCATCATATATTACCTTCTGAGCTTCTCTAGCCACTTTACCATATTCAGGATTGGGTTCCTTTACGAGGGGAGTGCTATGTTTATCGCTAAAAACTCTATGCTTAGTGAGCATGTGAGCAGTCTGAATGGTATTCCCTTGTACGTACAACTTATTTTCAAGCTTGTTTTTCAAAGTTTTTAGATTGGAAAAGTCATTCAAAAGTTTTGATTCCTTAGCATTAAATTCTTGTTTAAGCACTTTAACATTATCTTGGAGTTCTTGCTTTTGCTTAACAGTTTTAGAAAGGTTTTCTTGTAAAGAGTTTAACTCTTGTTTTAACACTTCTTCTCTAAAATTACTTTTTCTAATAATTGTATGCATTTGGTCATCCATTTCCTGCTCACGGGTAGTTAACTCAAACTTAGCACGTTGTTCATAAATAGCAACTTGTTCTTTATAGGCATTCAGTTCAGAGATAACAGAATCATCAGGGGCACATGGAGTGTATTTATAAAAAACATGGTCATCATTGACTGCAGAAGATGCATCACTTGGTACAATCTCACTTTCACTTTGTATCACATATTGATCATATGGAACAACATTACTATTACCCACATAATCAATATCTTATTCATTAGTTTCATGTGATTGTACTTTGTTATGCATCTCTTGCTCATCAACTTCATCGTATAGTTTTAATACCTCTGAGATGATTGTATCTTTGGATGGACCAGCCTGCTGTGGTGATGAAACCTTTGGAGAGACCATTGGTGAAATGCTAGCCATGAAGATTGTCTGGGCAGTAGGTTCATCATCGACATCAGAGTCAAATGCATCATAGTCAGCAACTTGAAAGGCATTTTGATGATTGTAACCTATTTCCTGAATTGGCTGCTCATCCACATCAGCATCATAGGTTTTGGCATTTCCCTCAGCAAGAAACAACAACTCTTCTTCATCCAATACCGCTCCACTGTCCTGAGCTTGCACCAGCAACATCTTGTCCCTGAAATACTCTGCATTTTGAGGGTGTTTTGGAGACATGCAGTTCCTTGCAATATGTCCATCACCCCCACAGTTGTAGCACTTGATTGGCTTTCCTTGTCCTTGATTTGCATTCCTTCCACAGTACTGATTAACCACATATCCTCCACCAACTCCACCGTTTCCTTGTTCATATTGTCTTCCTTGCACTGGTTGCACCATGATCTTACCATCTCTGACAATAGCATGATTGTGTAGATTGGATGCAGTTCTGATATCATTGTTAGTGTGTGGAGTAAGGTTCAGATTTTGCTTAGCCATAAAAGCCAGTTGATTGATGAAATATTCCATGGTTGCTTCAGCATCAGGTTGCTTAAAACTTGGATCAGGAATGAGTTTGTGGTTACCATTGCCAATAGGTATTACTTGAGATGCTTTGGTGGTTATTCCAACATTGGTGTAAAAAGCTATTGAATCATTTGACGAACTTGCATTACCAGAATTTGAATTGAATTTTTCCAAGATCATTCGTTCAAACATAGCATGTCTCTCATTCTGAAGCAGGAACACATACAACTGCTCGTAGTTAGTGTTCCTCAAACCTTTAGTTAACTTGACTGGAGTGACAAATTTGTGCCATTCGGGATTCATGTTGTTCACAAACTTTGAGTTTAGCTGAATATTTGGCATAGTCATTTTGATATTCCTCATGTCATTCACAAGCTTGTGGAACCTCACATAATATTCAATGACACTTTCCCCTGGTTTCATCTTAAAATGCTCAAAGTCATCATACAGTTGTGATTCACAGTCTTCTTTAGTTAATTCAGAACCAGAGAGAAGCATCTTGACATTGTCCCAAACTGCCTTGGCTTCAGTGTTGTGATTGATTAGTTTGTAGATGTCCTTTGGTAGACCCTGAAGTACAATGTTTGAAGCCCTGATATCAGCATCGTATCTCTTTTTCTCCTTATCACTGAGCTCATCATACGTCTTTGGTCTGTCCAATCCTAAGATCACTGTACCATCTGCACCAGTTTCAAGTGTGTCTATTGTATTCTCAATCTGATAAGGTCCTTCATCAATTGATTTGAGAATGTTAACCCCATTTTCCTTTCCCAAACAGTACAACCTAATTTGTTGAGCCCATGAGTCATAATCAGTTCTGTCAAGCATAGGTGGACGAGTATCTGATCCAGTTGCTTGAACGTCCTCAGCTACAGTAGAAACGATAGTAGGTACGTTGTTAGACATGATTCCAGATTCTACGAGATTTTACTATTCTTTGATTAAACCGGGAAATTGATTCTTTCACGGGATTTTACAAAATCAAAAGAACAACCGTAAAATGTAGCACGAAGAAGTGACAAGTCTCAATTTTACCAACTCGCTTTGATATCAACTCGCTTAATAAACAACTTGCTTAAAAGACAAGTCGCTTAAAACCCAAGTCGCATAAAGAGACAACTCGCTTAATAGACAAGTCGCTTTAAAACCCAAGTCGCTTAAAGAGTCAACTCGTTTAATAGCCAAGTCGCATAAACCAACTCGCTTAATAGACAAGTCGCTTAAAACCCAAGTCGCATAACGATACAACTCGCTTAATAGACAAGTCACTTTAAAACCCAAGTCGCTTAAAGAATCAACTCACCCACATAACTTATGTCTCCACAAGATAAAGAATAGTCCTCATCAGAATCAGAGAACATCTCAATATGATCATTTTGGAAGACAAGAGGAGGAGGGATATCACACACATGATCAAAAGTTCCCTGTGATTCTCTCGGGATTGGGACAAGGTCCTCAACACTAGACTTTATGAATTCGTCCGATTCCTTTTCAGGAACAGTGTCAAGATGCTCGTCCCCCATGTTCAGAGAGCGAGTGGGAGCTTCGGGTGTGATAGCAGTTGCTTGAGAATGAATCTCAACTGCTGGGATATCCACTGATGAACTTAATGAATCTTTATAAAATTGTAGGATACCAAGTGCATGCTCATCATCACTGTCATCAGGAATAAAACGAAATTGAGAGCTAGATCTGGCTGCTTTTTCTTTTGCAATTGATTCCCTAATAGATTTTTCAAAAGCAATTTGGGAATTTATTTTAGCAGCCTGCTCTTCAGCTAGCAATTCTTCCATGGATTTCTCATGTGAATTTTGAATGACGGGACATTGTGGGAGTGGAGATTTGTCAAAACCGGAAGGTTGACATTGATAATCATCATGAGGACCCCCACAATATACACAAGAAAAACTGGGAACATTATGAAATGCTGTTTTACTCAACTCCTCAGTTCTTTTCACTGACTCCAGAAGCTCTAGATAAGTGTCTTGTTGGGTTTGCTGAGGAGTTTGAGTCATTTGGCACTGTGGAGGTTGGTCGTGATATGGATAGTCGTAATTGTTACAAGGAAATGGATTCCCTGTTTGACAATCAGAGCTGAGATGGGGACCTCCACAGTTCTCACAACGGTAAAACTGTTGAGCCTGGATTGGTGAATCATATGGATATTGGTCATAACCAAAGTTCTGAGCATCACCGGAAAACTGTTCATAGACAAACGTGTTTCCGGATTGACATTCAAATCCTTGGTGAGGACCTCCACAAAATTCACAGCAGTTATGTTGATTATATGAATATAAGTCGGGCTGTGGTGGGTAATTGGAAAAATTTGAGGGGTCGTTAAATGAGTTCGGATTAGGATCATAATCAAATGAATTCCTCGCACCACAAAACAAACAACTCCCGTTCCGAATATCATTACCACACTGTACACACGTACACCAGCGACAGGGTGAACCAAAAAGAGGCTCACCACAACCGACACAAGGAATAAACGATTCTATTTGAGAGTTATGAGAAGGAATCGGTTCATTCAAAGAATCAACAAAACCAACATGGTGATCTGAATGACTATTAAGACTCGAAGAATATTTTGAAAAATCCGGAGGTGGGACAAGTGGTGTGCTCTGAGAGCTAGCAATTTCTACCACTTCCGTTATGGTCTCCGGTTTTGGTTCTTAAGAAACGTGAAGATTAGGCAAGTCATTCTTGCTAGTCACCGGTCTAAATTCTGCATGTTTGCTTTTAACCGTAAATCGTGAAAGTGTAGGATCTATTTTATACGGTTTAGGAGCAATCGAGGGGTTAGATCTTTGGATAACCGTAGGTTGGACGTATTTAGCACCTCCATTATCAGAGGGAAGTACCTGGTCCTTTGTCACCCCGGTTTCTCGTTCCATTTCCCTACGCAGAATTAATGGATCATCATGAACAACACGAATTCTTGACATTTGTGATAAAGTAGGAAGTTTTTCAACTTCGTTCCAGAATTCGTTGTAGTCGAGAGATTCCATGAGAATAGAAGAAGTTAGAATCAAATGAATAGAGGGTAAAGGAATAAAGAATCAAAAAGGGTAAAAAAGATGAATATTTTTGGATTTTTGGATAAATATTTTGTAAAAACAAAGAATGAAAATATTTTTGATGTTGTTAACACTTTAGAAAAAGTGTTAATGAACTTTTTTTGATTTTGATTAACTTTACAAAAAAAAATGTTTACAAAAAAGGTGGTATATGTGCAAGAATGGATCTGGAAATGCTTAAAACACGCTTACAGCCTCCCCGGCAGCGGCGCCAAAATTTGATCGGTGCAAAACCGTCAAGTTATCTCACGCAAGCTAGCCACTTGTGAATGACCAACCGTAGGAAACTCAAAACAGGTCACACACCAAATGCAATTTAGATAAGAAGGAGAATAGATTTAACGTAAACCACACACTGGACAAAACTCAAAGGATGCCAACCAGTAAGTGTTCACCGATCGAACGCACTCTATTGAACTGCCAAAACGTGGCTAGTTTAAAACCGCGGCGACGGCCCCTCCGACATTCGCACAAAATTCGTAAAGGTCTAGGTAAGAACGTGTATATGGTGGAAAAAACATTTGTAAAAAAAAACATTTCAATTAGTTTTAGTTTTTTTCAAGTAATTGTGAAAAAGATTTCACAATTGTTGTAGTTTTTATAAAAGTAAGAAACAAAAATGTTTTATAAATAGGTTTTTAGGTTTTTATAAGTAGAAAAAATGGGAAAAACTAAGAAATAAGGAAATGGGAGATAAGTAAACTAAGATTGAAGAAGATAAGAGTACCTTAGAGAGCTGATGTTGCTTAAGACCTTGCTTCAACTTTTTGAAGGATGAAATAGTGTTTACAGTTCTT
>BPTQ01000009.1:39568930-39581656 GCA_019973895.1 Chrysanthemum seticuspe
TTATAAGCTTTTTCAAGAGCTTATAAGAGCTTTAAGAAGCAATAATAACAACAAATAACAACCATTGAGAACTTTGAAAATATGAACTAGGAAATAAGCATAAACTGAATTTGTAGACTTTAACTGAAATTAACACTGAAGATAAGTTTTTATTACAATAATATAACTTAACAAAAAGCTTGAAAGCTTTGAAATATACTGGAATTGAAAAATTAACTAAAACGACTTATTCTAAACTAATTTACACTACTTAGTTCTTCATTCTCTGCTTCTCTCCTTTATTTATTGACTTCCTTGAGTTCCTTGTCGACATCTGATCTGTTCCCACCTATTTCCAACCTTTGGATCACTTGAAATCATCTAAACCACACATGTGGTATTTTTGGCGGGAAAAAAGTCTTGAAGCAGGTTAACTGCATTTAATGATATTTGGGGTATGTGGAGGTGGAGAAGTGATGGTGATGGGTAGGTATGAGTGAGGTGGAAAGGTGTTGGAGAGGTGGTAGCACAGGTGGAGGTGCAGGAGTGGTAACATGTGGAGTTGGGAAGGGGATGAACAGTGCTAGGCGGGTTTTGTTTTTAAAACACTGGGTCGGGTTGGATATTGGGCCTGGGCTTGGCTGGGTTTAATTGGATTTGGGTATTTAAATTAGGTCCGTTTGGTTTTATAGTAATAACAAGGACCATATTTGTAATTTGTCCAAACTTGAGGATTGAACCTGTAATATTTCCAAAGCTCATACAAGGGTTAAAACTTGCCAAGTTTTATTAGTACATGGACCAATATTGCAAAAAGTTTCATTTTTTATAAGTCTAGGGACTAAAACTGCCAAGTTTGAAACTTTAAGGGCCTAACTTGTAATTTTCCAAAAGTTTACCATAAGGACCAATTTTGTCATTTATAAATAGTACAAGGTTAAAATTTGATAATTTTCACTTTTTAAATTAACCAAGGACTATATTTGACATTTTTCAAAGTTCAGGGACTAAAGTTGTCATTTTGTAAACTTTAAACTTTAAAGGGTTTATTTTGACAACTTTTGAATCCCATGGACCTTAAATGACATTTTACAAGTTTTTGAATTACCAAGGGACTAGTTTTGACAATTTTTGTAACTTGGGGGACTAAAACTGCCAATTATGCAAACTTAATACGTTTTTCACCTGTTTTTGGTATTTTTGCATTTAAAGCACATAAAACACTTAATTATGATATTTTCATCATTTTGATGCATTTCTGAGTGTTTTCAGATGTTTTTGCAGTCTAGATAGTACAAAAATGATGAGTATTTAGACACTCATCACGTATCAACAAAACCAACAACAAGGATTCCAACAATTTGGATATCAAAGAAATGCACCACCACAATTCTTTCAACCACAATCATCACAAAGAAATTTTCTTCAATCCACACCATAATTCATTGAATCACAAGCATCACAATCACATTCAAAGTACCACAAACCCCACCACAAGACGAAAATGAGGCACGACGTAAAGGAAAAAAAGTAGAAAAATCTTCAAAATCAAAAAAGCCATCGGTTGTGAATTTGGAAGCGGACGATGAGGTTGACGTGGAGGAGGAAGTGACCCGCAACAATACCCGATGGACACGCGATGAAGAAGTGTTTCTAGCGGAGACTTGGGTGGAACTTTCCCAAAGCGCCAATATCATAAATAATCGTACCGACGAAGCGTTTTGGAACCAAATTATGGCGGATTTCAACAACGCTACAAAACGTGAACATCCTACCAAGAATTTGTTCTCAGGAAAGTGGAACAGGCTTAACAGTGATTGCCAGAGGTACAACGCTATCTACAAATATTTAAACCATAGAAGCGGAGAACATGATGCTGATCATACCGATAATGCAAACATTAATTTTGCTCACCTTTTTGGGAAATAATTTTCCGCACATCACGCGTGGAAGGTTTTGAAACAGTACCCCAAGTGGATGCAGATTACCTGATTGATATGACAAATCTCGAGGATATATTCGGTCTTGATTCGAGACCTCGTCCTGCCGGTAAATCTTGACCCGCAAAAAAGCCAAGTCGGTTGAGACGTCGAGCTCCGGGAGGAGTTAAACAGAGTCTATTTCGGGACTTTTATCTTCCCAATTTACACGCAAAGCTGAGGCCACCACACTTGCGTACGAGACGGGGAAACAGAAAGAAATAGGGTACCTCGAGATGAAAGAGTTTTCATTTCTCATGCTTGATCCCGACACCACAACACCGGATAAAGCGGCTTACATACGAAGGAAACAAGCAGAAATAATGAAGAAATATCCGTCATGATAAGTTGTATTTCTTAAGTTTCGTATGGTTTTATGTGTGTATGTTTTTTTTCCATATCGTTTTTTTCTTTCTTATCATTGTTTTTTTTCCGTATCGTTTTATGTCTTCGTATGATTTTTAATATGTTGTATTGTTATTTTATTTTTTGAATGAATTTTTACTTTGTTGGAAAAATAAAAAGAAAAGAAAATTGGGACGGGTGAGGCCCAAATGAAAAGGTTTGTTGTGTGTTATGATAGTGGGGGTTTTGTTATGTGTTAAGATGTTGTGGCACAAGTGGGACCCAAATAAAGAGGGGTGTTTTCTTCACCACACCCTTTGCTCTTAGCGGAACAAGTTTTCCCGCCATTACCACAACCACCACAACTTTTCAAAATTAAAGATTGTGTGTCAAGACAGGAAAGAGAAGTTGCAAAGAATAAGGAAGAAATAAATGTACTTACTCAAAATTACAGTGTTACATAAAAAGTTGTTGTATCTTTGTAGGAAAGAGTAAATGAGGATGTGACAAATCAACTTTCTTTTGGTAAGAAAAAAGAAAGCAAAGTAGATTTCATAAAGAAGATGAATTGATGTTATTTTTGTTGTACCTACTCACTTTAATTACCAAGTGAAAAGTTGAGGAAGAAAATTGATAGAAAAAAGAAATATTAAAGAGAAATCAATGCAAATTTATGGGTATAGGTTGAGGCGTCGAAGGTTTTGAAACAGTACCCCAAGTGGACGCAGATGACCCAATGGATATGACAAATCTCGAGGATATATTCGGTCTTGATTCGAGACCTCGTCCTGCTGGTAAATCTTGACCAGCAAAAAGCCAAGTCGGTTGAGACGTCGAGCTCCGGGAGGAGTCAAGCAGAGTCTATTTCGGGACTTTTATCTTCCCAATTTACACGCAAAGCTGAGGCCACCACACTTGCGTACGAGACGGGGAAACATAAAGAAATGGGGTACCTCGAGATCAAAGAGTTGTCGTTTCTTATGCTTGATCCCGACACCACCACACCGGACAAAGCGGCTTACATACAAAGGAAACACGCAGAAATAATGAAGAAATATCCGTCGTGATAAGTTGTATTCCTTAAGTTTCGTATAGTTTTATGTGTTGTATGTTTTTTTTCCATATCGTTTTTTTCTTTCTTGTCATTGTTTTTTTTTCGTATCGTTTTATGTCTTCGTATGATTTTTAAAATGTTGTATTGTTATTTTATTTTATGAATGAATTTTTACTTTGTTGGAAAAATAAAAAGAAAATAAAATTGGGACTGGGTGAGGCCCAAATGAAAAGGTTTGTTGTGTGTTATGATAGTGAGGGGTTTTGTTATGTGTTAAGATGTTGTGGCACAAGTGGGACCCAAATAAAGAGGGGTGTTTCTTCACCACACCCCTTGCTCTTAGTGGAACAAGTTTTCCCGCCATTACCACAACCACCACAACTTTTCAAAATTCAAGATTGTGCATCAAGACAGGAAAGAGACGTTGCAAAGAATAAGGAAGAAATAAATGTACTTACTCAAAATTACAGTGTTACATAAAAAGTTGTTGTATCTTTGGAGGAAAGAGTAAATGAGGATGTGACAAATCAACTTTCTTTTGGTAAGAAAAAAGAAAGCAAAGAAGATTTAATAAAGAAGATGAATTGATGTTATTTTTGTTGTACCTACTCACTTTAATCACCAAGTGAAAAGTTGAGGAAGAAAATTGATAGAAAAAAGAAATATTAAAGAGAAATCAGTTGCATCCAAATTTATGGGTATAGGTTGGAAGTTTTATGATTGTTCAAGTAATATGAAAGATAGAACAAAAAATAATCAATCCCCTTTACAAGGGTGTCAATCAGGTTATCAGGTCGGGTCTATCGGGTTTTGAAAATTTTTAAAAAACTAGCCCGCAATCTGAACCTATAAGGCATTGTATCTATCAGGTGGATCTATCGGGATGAGTTTATCGAGTTAAATGCTAATCTCATCCCACAATTTACTTGATTCACTAAAATTTGTTAAAATTTCCTCATGAAACACATCAGTACCCATGTATTCATTCATTTAAACATGCAAAGTTTAATATACAAGTGAAACTAAAGATGAATGATAAGTATATCGGAGTAATCTACAATAATAGCAATGCAAAACAAAAATAACTTTACTTCTTGGAAACAATTACCATCAAAGTGTATCACTAGCAAACAAAAAGAACCATATACAAAACCGCAATGCAAAACACTTTCCTTTTTGTGCAGCTTTAATATTAACTCCTTTTGCAAGAATGATAAAAGCAAAACACTATCCTTCTCTTAAATATTGGTTCTGGTAGCTTAGTATTAAGGTATATCATTTTACTTAACTTATGATTTTGTTTATTGTTAATAGTTTTGTCTGAATCTATCTATACTACATATAATGAGTGTATTATCAAACCTTAAAAAGTGAAATCTTGAAAGTCAAAGGTGAGAGAAAATGCATAGTGTAATTAATACTCTTATTAAAACACCCCATTATTTAAAAATGCAATAATTTATTCACATTGTACAACCAAATAAAAGTATATATACCAAATTAAAAACAACCAATTAAAACATCTCTTAATAAAAAGTACAATAAAATTTTCACAATGTACAATTTAAACAATCTACAACATAATCCAAAATATAAAATAATTAAACACACTAATTAATGTTATTTTTAAAATACCCTAAAATGAAAAGTACATGTTATTATACACATTATACAAATTAATAAAACACACAATTGGTGGTATATATAGTTTTGAAAACAGGACCGGACCAAATGGTTTAAAAAGGAACCGATATCGCCACCGGTTCGGCTAACCAAATGGTTCATATAAACCTCCTCATCCAATTCACCATTCAAAAAAGCTGTTTTCACATCCATCTGATGGATAATCAGATTGTGAATTGATGCCAAAGAAATCAATAGTCTTATGGTACTGATACGAGCCACAGGGGCATAGGTATCAAAATAGTCTATCCCTGACTTTTGTTTAAAGCCCTGAATGACGATTATAGCCTTGAACTTTTCAATAATTCCATCTACCTTCATTTTCCTTTTGAAAGTCCATTTGCAACCCAAAGGTTTGCAACCAGGTGGTAGATCAACCAATACCCAAGTGTTGTTGCCCATGATGGAATCCATCTCATCATTGATTGCTTTTTTCCAGAAAGCAATATCCTGGGATTTCATTGCTTATTCAAATGTCGTGGGATCATCCTCAACTATGAAGCAATAGGAGTATTGGTCAGAGACCTCATCCCTTGTTCCTTCAATTAAGTATAATTGAAACTCAGGTCCAAATGACTTTGGATTCCTGACCCTTTTGCTCTTTTATTTCAAGCAACCTTTCGTGTAAATGCTTAATTACAATAGGATTCAAAGGATGTTGTGAAAATTTTGACCCAATTACTTATGAGTTTCTATAAAATCTAAAATCATTTTTACACCTTTAATATCGGTGTCCAAGTGCTCATATGCCAGTATTACAAGTATTAAAACGATATTCCTTATTGATTTATTATTTTGGTTGCCTTATAGCACTACAAGAAAAAAGGGCTTTAGTTACGAGTGAAAAATCGTCACTACTAGTGGAAAATTCGTCACTAAACCAACTTAGTCACGAAAATCAAGGTCGTCACTATAGCTCCGTCACTAAGTTAATAGTGACGAAATTGGAATTTGACACTAAATTTAGTGACAAGCTAAAGTCGTCACTTATGGGTGTGTGACAACCCTTTTCGTCACTCAATTTTCGTCACTGAAGTGGCTAAAGTCATCACTATTTGATGCGATTAGTGACGAAAGAAAGTCATCATTTTGGCTGAAACTAACGGAACCTTAACGTCCAATAGTGGCGAAATACATCGTCACTATTGCTTTCATATCATATGACAAAAAAATTCTAAATATCTTCTGTAATGTTGTTACAATAACCGGAAGAAAAAAAATATATATATTAGTACTAGTAATATAAATCGAAAATATATATCATTCATATGATGTATAACTGTCCACTGTCTGATCTAAAGCATACAACATGTCACAACTGTGTCCACAATGTTACAAACTTCGTCTTATAAATATCTTTCACATGTCTAACAAAAAAAGAGCAAAAACGAACCAAATTATAACCTACTAAAAAAGAAAGCTGACTATTAATAAGAAAAAAAAAAAGCAGACTTGAGGGAAGCTCATTACAGCCCCAAAACGAGATGGTTTCACGCTTGTGTTGTTTCATCCAAGTCGATATTTGAGAATGTGAAGCATTGGCATCTCCCAGTGAATAAGTTTTATAGCCCCATTCATTTAACATTTTCCCGAATTTGACTGCAAGAAATCAACGAACAATTATCATGAGACCTTAAATAAAAAATTTTGTGCTTTACAAGATACCTTAAATAAAATGGACCTGTAGGACTACCTTTTATATGCTTCTTAATATCGGTACCAGCTTTCGTAGACCGTAAAGCACTTGAAAAGCATGTTAACACCAAGAAATAACACCCTTTTGATCCTATGTCCTATCTTTACCTGTTAACAAGCCTACTGTTACTGTAACAAAGCGAGCAGGGATGTAACAACCAATTTAAGCAAGGATAATTAGACATATTGGTTAAAGGTATGTGCCTTTTTCCACTCCTGAACGAAACAGTATACTTGAGCTACCAAGTTTCTTTGAGAGCCTCTATCTAAATCCAAAATATGACACTACCCAGTACAGAAAGGGGGCAGGAAGAACATGATACTATATGCATGACACTAAAGTCTAATGCATTAATTTAAGAGGAACAAAGATATCTCTTGGGAATTAAAATTATGTAACAGAAACAAAAAGAAACTCAGAAAGATGTTGCAAAATTTGCACCCTTCATAGATAATAATAGCCCCATCACTCATTCATGAATTTAGATAATATTAATGTTTGCCACAAGAGTTATGGGTCAACAAGTTTTGTTATATTGGCACTAGCAAGATATTTTCTGAGAAGCTTTAAACCTCTCCCCAGAGAGGGGTGGGTGTTCTGGTATAAATAAAGATTTGCGTGTGAGCCAAGTCCAAGAGGGGTTGGCTTCAAGGCAACCAACGAGTGGTTAACGCTATACAATCCACAAAATAAATACATGTACTTAGTTAATTTCTTACATGTTAGGCCCCATGACAATCACCATGTTTGAAGCCTCCGATAGAAAGATATTATTGGAAAATCATAGAATACTTGCCTGTGAATTGAGGCCAGGTGTATCGATCTACAGGCTTGGTTGAAATCATGTGAGCAAATGAATTAACAATCATATCTAATAGACATAAGATCTCTTAGCTAGCAAGGTGAGCACATAGACATTCTCCTGGATTGCATCCATTAGTGATGCATGTTAATGAAAGGAAAACAACTTTATAATCTAGAAAGTGTTTGCACACAATAAACAACATATTGACAAGTGTGAAGCAATATAGTCCAACTGCAAAAGCATTCATATGTTGTTTGACACATAAACTAATATGCATTACTGATAGAGTTCTGGTCAATCTGAAAAAACTATAAAGAGAAAATTAACATAGCTAAAACGCTTTGGAATCGAGAAGAATACAAGCTATTGCAATAGCAGGAAGTGCACTTATTAAGGATGTGGCATACATCCTTTTGAAGGCATGGTAGGCACTATACAGATTTTCACGGTCATGCCCATCACAGATACACATTGAATCAAATACTATGATACTCTATATAGATAGGGTTAGCGAGTGATAGTGACAATGAATCTTGTGCACGATTGAAGGTTGTGTTGACAAGCATGTATTTCGTGTAGGAATGAAAGGATGGTTCAGCATGGATTTACAGTACGACCTTAACTATAACAAAAAAAGGTAACCAAAATACACTTACCTTCCAAACAAAGCTCTGTACGTTAATAGCATTCTTTGGCTGCAGACTTATTTCTTGCATATAACTGCAGATTTAATGCAAAAGATCAATAATAATGAAAATCATGTAGAGGTATCAAGCTCTAACATAAATACCAAAGTAAGAAACTGCAAAGAAACTAGTTTTCTTCATTAAATATAAACTATCATTGTAAAACAAAAAATGTTGAAGCAAAGAATATTTTTCAGGCCAATCAAAACCACTTAGATCACATATACACCTCATATGTCATGGAGTACCAATACGAGCCCATGTGCCATGTTGACTCATGTAGAAGTTTTAGTTACAAAATATGTTTTACTTGTACATTTAATAAGATTAAACTTTAATATGCAAGTAGACAATCACAGGAAAACTAAGGGGTCTCCATTAGGCTCAAAAAATAGTAGTTCTGGGCTCAAGGAAGGAGTCCATACCTACAAAAAATCTTTTCAGAAAATATGGCCATACTAATCAACACTGGCAATGGACACTTGGAACTAAATAAGACCATTGATCCAACACAAGAAAAGTGTTAGAATCAACAACCAATAATCAAAGATAAAGCACAAGAGAAGAAACAAGAATCGACAAATTTTGCAGGAAGCTTTTCTATTATTCAAAACAAAATTTCAAAGGTACAAACTAAATTCAAAGCTACAAACCAAATTCAAAGGTACTAAACAAATTCGAAGGTGGTACAAATCTCTCTCCCCCTCACCTCCTTTTTATAGGGGTGAGGGGAAAAGAAGCAGACTCCAAATTGGATTTGAAGACGGCTCTTCAAATTCAATTTGGACTTGAAGACGCGTAGCATACGCGTACGCGTACCTTAGGACTTAAGCAAAAACCAACCGACCCTTAGGAGTTTTAATCTTATTCATAACAATCTCCACCGTGATTGAAACTCCTAAGGAATACCAAAACAAACCGCACAAATACAAATGCCGATTATCTTCAAAACAAACAATCAAACGTTAACCGACAAATTCAAACTCGGTTAACCAAACAAACAAATCGGCTCAAACGATCTTCACCAGATACAATCAAATTCGGGCAACCAACTTCAAAAGCCCGACAAACGAAGATCCCATATTTCCAAACTCACAAATTCCAACAATCGAACAAATTGACTTCTTTTTCTTTTTTTATCACAAAGTGTTGGCCTTTTCTCAAAAAGAAAACAACGTGTACTCCTTTTAAATAAAAAACTAACCACTATCCTCTTACTTTATAAAAGCAAGGCCAATATGTCTTCTTCCTTTTACTTCAAAACAAAAACAGCTTTGTTTTATTCTTCCCAAAAAGGTATATCTTTCCAAAGCATACCAAGAAGCACGCCTGGTACTTTTCTTCCAAAAAAAATCACCCTTCCTTTCAACCAGAATTCTTTCTTCAAATCAAAGAAAACAAAATACAAACAAATCGATGCTCCACCAAAAACGATTATTCAAACAATTCTTCAAACCAATTCAAAACAAAAAACTTCTAACCCATTTCCAAATCCGAAACCCAAACGAACTCTAACAAACCTTTTTCTTCTTCTTCATGATCAAAACCCATGAACACCAACCAAGCTCTGATACCACTTGTTAGAATCAACAACCAATAATCAAAGATGAAGCACAAGAGAAGAAACAAGAATCGACAAATTTTGCGGAAGCTTTTCTATTATTCAAAACGAAATTTCAAAGGTACAAACTAAATTCAAAGCTACAAACCAAATTCAAAGGTACTAAACAAATTCGAAGGTGGTACAAATCTCTCTCCCCCTCACCTCCTTTTTATAGGGGTGAAGGGAAAAGAAGCAGACTCCAAATTGGATTTGAAGACGGCTCTTCAAATTTAATTTGGACTCGAAGACGCGTAGCATACGCGTACACGTACCTTAGGACTTAAGCAAAAACCAACCGACCCTTAGGAGTTTTAATCTTATTCATAACAAAAAGTAAACCAACCTAAATTAAAACAAAATCAAAATCATTAAACGATGATGGTAGTAATGATAATAATACTCACTGAAGCAAGATCCTGAGTCGAGCAATGTATATTGTTCTCATGCTTCAAAACCTATTTATATCCCAATATCAAATACATAAATTAGAGAAATCACTTGAGGACGCGATTGAAGGTTTCTAATATGTGCACTAACCAGTTTCTTATGGAAGCTTGCGGAGAGCCTGTGACAGCCCAAAAAAGAGCTGCTCATTGATCATTAATTCATCCTAGAGTTAAAGTTAATACGTTATTATCCGAACAATAAGAATATCTCGATTGGAAACACTGACATTGATGATAAACAATAAGAAGCACAAACCAAGCAATCAAGTCGAGCATTTATGGTTTGTATATCTTTCAAAGGCTGCAAGAGATTGGCATAAAGAAGTCTAGTCCTGCGAGAGGAAATATTTTATAATAACTCACAGTAGCGGATTATATGATGCGAATGAATGTTATCATTATTATACCCTCCTGGTAGTTCTTGTTGACATCTGAAATAGACTTCTCTTTTTGTTTCTTGTGCCATTAGGAAACTAGATAAAATAACCTTATAACGGTGTACAAGCCGGCTTCTAAATTCCAAGTCTATTCATGCAGATAGCATAATCAATACTTTCTCGCAAACGTTGACCAAAACTTCTAAGCCAATGCAGAAAAAATAAAGCATATTGAGTGACCAACTTCAGAAAGAAAAGAGTTAACAGTGGATATGAAGTCTAAAGAGGAACACACCTTCTGAGTTCCATTGCAGCTATAAGGCCCTCCAGATGTCAACCCAACGAGTATATTGTACCTTCCTTTTATGTTAGGGATGGAATATAAAATAGAGAATAATCTAGCAATTTCAAGAAGTGCCACAACACCACTGCCATTGCTATCACCACCAACTGATAATGCCTATAAGAGAGAATGAAATACAAAATTCGGTATAAGTCCATCATTTAGGAAGTAACTGAAAGGGTAAGATTGGTAAACTATCGGAGCTGCACCAAATGTATCATATGATGCCACAATGGGGGTAGTTGGAAGCTGGTTTGAATCGCCATCAGCTGTAGATCCAGGTAACCATCCCTGTGAAAAGTTAAATCGGTATCAGTAAATCACACAGCAAACACTCTTTTGTCCATTTTCTAAGATACAAGCAACACATTATATACGATTACCCTAAACAAAGTATGATTACAATAAAAATCTACATTTTTAGAAGGTTGTAGCATTAATATACACTTTGAGCTACTTTCAGCTCATTTGACCAACTTCCTTTTTGGCCAAGTAACTTGTTCAGCTAGCACAACCCAAATCAGCCAAGGGGTCGAAATTTCCAAAGTAACTTGTATTATAGAAGTGGAAATTTGACCCATTTACTTATAAGCGGGGCAATTTGGGTCAAAAGGGTAAGATTGAGTGCTTACAAGTAAGGTTTTCCACCTCTTTCGAATTTTACCTAGTTCTTTTCTTTCCTTCTCGCCACCCACCATAATAGCATCCTGAAAATGCAAGCTTATCAGGTTTACCTGTATCATAAATGGTAAAAGCTGTAGTTAGCACAAGGAATACAATTTTTCGAGCTGGCCAGAGGAAATATGAAAGAACCTAAATGCACAAAGCTGTAGTTATCATGATATTTATTCATTTTAATAGCCTTTGGATTACTTTTAACCCATTTGATTAGTATCCTGTTCAGTTGAAGATAAAAACGTATGTTCCCAGTTATCTCTACTCATAATGAGATCAGATAGACAAGGGATGGAAACGAAGATGAATATGACGCCACAGTTATTCCTATGCTAAGAAATTAAATAAAAAATTATTAAATATCAGAGATAGATTAAGAGTTAAGAAACATAACGCTTCAAGTGTCTATGAGTTTCATAATCACTAGAAACAATGCAAGAGATTTATGTTACTCTGTAGAGAATAAATCAATTAACACATGAATTTTATGCAAGAAATTTATGTTACTCTGCAGATAATAAATCAATTAACACATGGATCCACTTTATGAATTATATGCATAAATACAAAAAACTTATTGCTTGAATTTATTCCAAGAAATTATTGCTAGGTACACAATTAACTAAATAATAGACGTCTCATTGTATTTAAAGAACGTATTTTAAGTACACAATTAACTAAATAAGAGATGTCTCATTGTATTTAGAGAACGTAACAAAGATCACTAATACTTTGAGTATCTGTGAACTTCGCAATACAAAGAATTGAGAATTAGATAGAGACTATAAATTATTAAAAAATAAATTAAAGAATCGTATCCTTATTGACACCGCAGTATAAGTAGAAGCAAAGGTAGGGAACAGATAGACTAGAGTAATACTCATCTCTATTGACCCTTGTATGCAAAAATAGAAGTTGACTTGTCCTATGATTAGTTTACCCAATTTTCATTAGGTTTCCGATAATTTTACTTATTTATAGTACTATTGATGTCGAAACACGTAAATCCAAGAAAGTATAAAGGAGACCGGTCGAGCTTTTTAACATAAGGAACA
>BPTQ01000009.1:39594815-39658410 GCA_019973895.1 Chrysanthemum seticuspe
AAAATTAGCTAGTTTCACTTTGCTCAAATCTTGGCTTAAACTGCTTTTCAGAAGTTAAGAATGGTTGGACTAGGTTAGTAATTAGTTAATATAGCATAACTTAGCTTCTGTGATTATTTGGTGGTCAATTGTAGCTTGTAGCTTATTTTGTAGTACTTATTTATAAGCCAATCCATAGCAGTTGCTTTTCCCTCCAAATAAGCATATGTTTTTATATTTTTTATAAACTTAGAATAATATTTTAACATTTTCCTGAATTTTTCAGATTTTTCTATCACTGTTTTCTATTTTTCTTTATTTAAATTAGTTTTTAATCCTTTTTAAATAGTTTTAAATACAAATAATTAAGAAAAGGTTCAAAAAAATAATTTTTCATTTTTCTTAAGTTTAGATAAATATAAAAAGCCAAAAAAGTATTTTTCCATATTTTTCTTAGTTAAATTTGTATTTTTAAATATTTTAATTAGTTTTTAATAGTTTAAAATTCATAATAAATAGAAAAATAATCATAAAAATACAAAAATAGTTTTGAAAATTCTAGTTTGTTATTTTAGACTTTTCTAAGTCTTAATTTTATTTTTCTAGCTTTATTTGCTTTTTTTTTTTGTATTTTAAGTAATTATTAAATAGTTAGAAATAGTTTTTAATTAATAATAATTAGATAATTAGTTATAAAAATAATTTTCTTTTTTCTATAAATTTTCTCTTATCATTAGGTTTGTAAAAATGTATTTTTCATATTTTTAGGCTTAATATTGTATAAGTTTCACTTTTTATTTTGTACGTTTACGTATATTTTTATTTAAACGTAAGTTTTTAGTTTTAAACGTTCATCAATTTTAAAAATAGTGATAGCGTTTATTTAATAGATTTTATCTTTTTAACTTTCTTTAATTTGCATTTAAGCCCCTGTAGTTTATGGGCTTTTTCCTTAGTTATAATAATCTTCAAATCTCTTTTCCCGTTCAAATCTCTCGATCACTACACGTCTGACTATTCTCGCACAGCTCGTTGGGACTTAACGACCTGGGGTAACACTATACTCTCCTGATCTTCATTGAGTTGGTGTGTGAGCTGTTTTAAGTTCCTTACGGCTGATCATTCACAAGTGATCAGCTCGCGTGAGAAAACTTGACGGTTTCGCACCGATCACTTTTAAAGACTTAATAATATAAAGTAAGATATTATAACTGTTATGTCTTTTGACTTGGTCAAAGAATACTTATGTTATAAAACATGCAATTGGCTTGAATATTCTATTATACCATTAAATTGACTTAGTTGGTAAATAGGTAAGCCAAATGGAATAAGTTTATCTTACATATTGTTAGATTGTCTTACAATATTAAATCTAATGAAATATTGTATGTATATGGAATGTTCAGTTAGAAGAATCAAACATTTGTTACGTTGTTTGATTCAAGATAACTATATCTTCTTTTCTTCCAAAAGTTATCAAGGTTAGAAAATTGAGTATTGATTGGATATACTTAATAAAACTCAAACCTAGAAGATTATTAAGACACCATTTTAGTATGGAATGTGATGAATCACATTAAGTCTTATATTGAAGTTCTGATTTGTTAAAACTACTTATGGAGTAGGTTATTAATGAACAAGATTTACGAACTATCAATGTGTTTTGTAATATCCCAAAAGAAAACAATTTAGTGTTGTTCGACTTGCTAAAGTATTTATAGATAGTTTTTAAATTACAAAAGCAAGTGGGAGTTTTGTTTAGATCTTGAAGAGATTAAATTACAATTACAAAACACATAATCTTCTAAAATACACTAGTGAATATCATGATGAGGTCAAATTTGATAGACCTCAAAATGATGGAATTCTCATTCATAGATCCGCAAGGATATCTCAGATATTTGATATGATGAGAAATATGAATTACAGGATCATTGTAAACCTGTTAATCATAATGATACATTACCTAATATTGAATTGTGGTAAATTATTCATACTATGAATGTTAAGATGCTGTTCAAAAAGATAATCAACTTTGGAAACTTGGTTTATCTTAATAAAGATGAGTTTCTTCAAAGGAATGAAAACCCTAGTGGTTTAAATTTTTTGTGTAAGAAATCATTTGGACAAAATTGTACATGTGTTTAATGCATGGCTTATGACAAGATTATTAATCACACTTAAGCGATTAACTGTGATTGAATATTCTTTCCTTGGCACATTAAATATATAATGATTATGATTGTCATACTTAATTTCATTTATATGAAATCTGACAATGAATATCAATAACTCTTTGTTGTGTGATTACTTTTGCGAGGACGATAAGTAATACAAAGGAGTTTTATGAATTCACATAATCTTTGGAAATGTACAAAAGGCAAGAATCCATTAATGGATATATGCATGCATCTAGGAGAAGATTCTTATGCTTAACTATTAAATCAAATGTTTGGTTTAAAATTAAAATAAGATAATTTATAAGTATTCCTGAAAGCTAGTGGGAGTATTATGTTTATTTTCTTTAAAATCTTATATGATGTGGGTAGTAACATTCCATCTAAGATAAAATGTTAAGTTCTGTTTTGAAATGGAACTTCACTTGAAAGATTTAGAAAATAAGACATACAACCTTTGAATATATGTTTATTATTAATAAACATGTGCGGTAAAATAAATGAGTCTAATAGAACATGATATATCATTTGGAAAATGGATATGTAGAACATGAATTAAATCTTCGTTTGACATAAGGATTTTTCATGTACATCATGTTACTGTTGTATCATGCTTGAATGCAAGATGATTTGACAACATTGATATCTAATGAAGTTATTAGTTAACTAGTGTAATGAATATTCTAATAGAATATGTTTGAATCTAGAATTACATTCCTCAGCCTGGAATTGCTCTCAAAATTCTACTGATGAGCAATACAACAATTGTTGCGTAATTGTCATAGCCAACAAACTTGAAAGTTTGGAAGGCATCAAACATTACACTGTAGATATTGAAGTTTACGAAATTTTTAAAGAGCATATTGTTGTTTATATACAATGATGCTAGTATAATTGAGATGACACTCAATACTAGTCATGGGAGGATTTCATCCTTGTGGATGGCCATGTGAACTAGTTGTGCTCAACCAAGAGCATAGTTGCATTATACAATAACGAATTAGAATGCTGTAAACTTTAAAATTGTTTGAAAGTTTGATTGTCATAAATTGGTGGTTGAGGATGTCACACACTTTATGAAATATTATGTGGCAATATCAAAATATTTTGAATGCACACATACAAGAACTTCACTAGTTGAATTCTTGAAATATGTATTCTCAAAATTCCGATAGATCAAAGTTAGTTGAAATTATGCCTTGTCAACAAGTATGATTGTCATTACTTGAGACATAATTCATTAACCAGTATTATCATGCATTGATCTATTTAGTATTTGGATAAGGGATGTTTTGAACAAATATTATTTAAATGAAATAAAATATTGGTTATGTTTATTTTTCATTTTCTTAATATTATATCCTATATTTGCATGTTTAATCCGTGAATAACTTATGTTATTCTAAAGGTCCGTTGTCAATCAATGATGCGGGAATGTCATTGAATTAAGACAAATCTGAGTTTTGGTAGAATATACTTTTTAAGTATATTGATGCGTGGGACATGCCAAATTCACATGATATTCAATGAATTGAATATAGGACTCATCCCAACTTTACATGATTATACTTTCGGATCTTTGTCATTAAGTATATCATGAAGTGTTTATCCTCAGACTTGAGATACCAGATAACTGATATGAATGTAGTGCATTTGTGTAAGATAGTCTAACGCTATCCGTAACTGGTAGTTATAAGGGCTATTTTCAGAAGTGTTACAAAGTTCATGAGTTATGCTTGTAGTCAAGAGAATTTACTCCTTTGAATTTGTTTCAAAGCATAATACTGTTTGGGCCCCTCGTAGGATTGGCAAGATGTTTGTAAGGCCTTACCCAAGATCTATCTAGAATACGTTCAGATGATTTGGTAATCTTGTTCAATCAGATATAACGAGAAACTAAATATTAATTTGTGAAATGACTCGATCCATATTCACAGTTAATGAAGTATTAGAAGTAAAAGGATAAGTAAAAATGATGAATCATTAAATGGTTTTTTCCAGGAGACCATACTCGATTCGATCTGGGGGCATTGGCGTGTTAAAGCTAGACTAACCAATGTCATTACTATATTAAGTAATATCCAAGTGGGAGCTGAAAGGTTTATGGATAATTATTAATATTAGTATGACCGGATTCGAACTTGAGACTTCGGGATTGCACACATTACGTATAAGAATCAATGTATAAATAATTAATATATAAAACGTTGTATTTAATTATTTGATCACGAATAAAACAATTAATGAGAGTTGGGATTTAACGGAGTTTTGATTATCGGTCGCTAAATGTCAACGTGATATGAAGAAAAGTTAACAAGCCAATTGAAGGTTTTAGGAATCCTATTTTGGGCTTGTTTTGGCCGAAAACTATAGAATCCACATCAGAAACATTAGTAAACTTGACATCTACCATAAGGCTATAAATACATACTTATGTATTCATCCTTGGGTACACTAGATTTCAATATAAGGCCAAACTTCTTCTTTCTTTCCTCTTGTCCTTGGTCGACGAAGTGAATCCCCATTGTAAGGGATTTACGAGTCACCTTGAGCATAACAAAGATGTTTGGTTAATCTATTGTGATCAAGAAACTAGCTTTTCTCATTGACTCGCTACTAATACGTGTGTACAAGAACGAAGAACAAGCACGCTTGAGCTTGTGTATTCCTTGGTGGTCGATCTCTTTTGGGTCGAATTACATAAACCCTAAAGTTAGGGTTTTGGGTTTTGTTCTTGTTCAAACTCCGTTTGGTTTACTTGAATTGCTAAAAGGTACGCACTTTCTTGTCCGGTTAATTACTTACATATATTATTCCTATTTACTTCCGCTGCATGCTTTGATGATGATATTTGAATTTATATAATTGTTATGAGTATTAAATCCCAACAGAAATTAGGTCAAAATCAATCCAGGATAATTTAACCTATAATGCGGATTTGCTAAACCATTTAACTCATATAAGCAATCAAATTGACAATCAAATAAACACATAAAACACGAATTTACAAGAATTTCGAATGAGGGATTAGAGATAAGAGATGACCTCAGATCCGCGTGTGATTTTTAGTGTAAAGTTGGGGAGGAGAGGAATGGTTTTTAGTGTGTGAAATTAGACTAAAATATTCAATCCACGTGTGATTTTTAGTGTAATTCTGCAGTTAGAGCTGGTGATGTTTAGCGTAATTTTGCATATACGCGGGTCGGGTTGCAATTTTGCAGTTAGAGCTGGTGATTTTTAGTGTAATTTTGTAGCCTTTTTAAAACTTCTTTTTGACTTTTTTTTTCTTTTTTTTAAACAATTCTTTTGCGACCTTTGCTTCGTTAACGAATGTGAATTTTTTGGCTGTTTAAAAAACTTGAAAATGTGAAAAGCTAAAAAAAAAGATATTAATTACATAACACAAAGAAAATTATTTAAATAATTGCAATATTCAATTTATATGACAAGTAACAGATGAAGATGCCTCAAATAAAAAAAATCTAAACATCACCATAACCAAGATAATATTTAAGCTAATTTAAACAACTCTCATAGCCCAGATATTACGAAAACCAAACAGCCTTCATAGCCCAGATATTTAAGCTAGCCTAGATAATAGGCTAAACCAAACAACCCCGTAGCCCATATATTTAAGGCTAAACTAATCATGTGTATGTATAGCTACAAGTTCTAAATATTTAAGCTAATCAAAAAATCCCTCATAGCCCAGATAATAGCTAAACCAAACACCTAGTGCTTTACAAATCCACTAATGTAAATGTAAATATTTTCAAGTAGAGCTAACGAAATTTATGGTACTTAACACTATTCTAGCAAGATTGTGCTTGCCTCGGTTGGTAAGTGAAACCAAACTGGCAACTGGTTGGCCTGAAATACGGTGTTTCGATATTTAGGTGACCTTACTGTAACCTTTTGGCGACTTGGTTTGCCTATGCATGTATTATTTCTTTATATTATAAACTCAGTTATAAATTCATTTAGCTAATCTCATGATCTGATATGGGTATTATATACAAAGTAAATCTATACTTAAAGTCTGTTCTAGCATCACTTTGTTAACCTTGTATTTTTCATTGAAAATAGAGAGCTCCAAACACAAGTTGGGGTTCTTAAGAAGCTAAAAATGAAAGATGGGGAAACGACCAGATTGGAGGTCCAACAAGAGGACCAACCCTGTCAAATCAGGTATCAAACACTAGGATGCGTGACAAAGTTCCAAGAAGTCTCGCCATCCCTACTTGACAGAATGTTAAGTTATCCTTTTATAAGAAATGTTTTAAGAATGTGATATTTGAGCAAAAACTAATGTTGACATGTCATGTGAAACTGAAGGCTGACATTGTTGGAAAATTTAGTGCACTTGTGGGATTAGTTCACACCTCGTAATGGGTCAGGAGGTACGGAGTGTACACCCATAAGGTCCCTCAACACCCTGACTCTTATAGTGGTAAAGTATGATTCAGTCTTTGATGAAGTTCAGGGAGTTTACTCTTCAGTGAGTAGACTATGAACGGTATTCATCAGGTTGATGAGTTTAGCTTTGTGCTCTTTGAGTAATAAGCTAATGGATCTTATCAGGGAGTAGTGTCATCAGATAGTTCATGTCATCAGTGAGTGAACTTCTGAGTGAACACACTCAGTGAGCAACCCTCTCAGGGACTTGCTCATCACTGAATCGTAATCAACTTGTAATGGTTTTGACCTATTCAAGTAACAGTTACAACTGCTTAATGACCACATTTAATTGGTCATGTAACCACTATTAGCTATAATGAGGATGATTATGAGGCGATTAATGGCCAATCAATCCTCATAATTCCATTGGACTAGATATGAGTATTTTTCCTATAAATAGGAAGTTAGTTTATGCATGAAGGCATACACAGAAAACATAAACACTTGAAAGTGTAAGGTTATTTATTTTTGCCTAAATCAATAACAAATATTTGGTCTTATCCCAAGTAGATATTCGTGATACCTAGGCATTAGGGTCGAATAGTTTACTTTGGAAAATGATTACACGATTCTAAGTGATATCCGGTAACCTGTATCAGGGATTGGTTTGCTATTGATTATCTTCACCCTTCCTAGGACACCTAAACCCCAACAATCAAAGTAAACTGTTTGTGATAATCAATTACTGTTACTACTATGAAACACATGGCTTCAAACTTTGCCAAGCTTGACAAGTTTGAAGGGGTAGACTTCAGGAGATGATATGGCAAAAGAAGATGCACTTTCTTCTTTCGAGCATGAGTGTGGTCTATGTTCTGACCACACCCATTCCAGATGATAGAGATGATGCTACTGTGGAACAGATCAGGAAGAGGAGAAAATGGGAGAATGATGATTACATTTGCAGAAGTTTAATCCTCAATGGTATTTCTGATTCTCTATTTGATATTTATCAGAATGTTGAATCTTCCAAAGAACTGTGGGATTCCTTGGATGCCAAATGTATGGCTGAGGATGCATCAAGTAAGAAGTTCCTTGTAAGTAATTTTACAAATTACAAAATGACTGATTCAAGACCAGTTATGAAACAATACAATGAACTTCTTTGTATACTTGGAAGGTTTACACAACACAACATGCACATGGACGAGGCTATTTCAGTCTCTTGTGATTTTGATAAACTTCCTCCTTCTTGGAAAGATTTCAAGCATACCTTGAAACATAAGGAGGAGTTAACTCTTGTTGAGTTGGGCAGTCATCTGCGCAGTGAGGAATCTCTCAGGGCGCAGGATAATGACAAGCCAAAGAGTAGCAATGCTACTGGTGCATCTGTTGTCAATATGGTGGAGCATAATAAATACACCAGGTACAATGACAAAAAGGGCAAACGTAAACATCAGGATAACACAAGGGCATATCCTAACAAGAAGGCAACACCTACTTGTTGGAAATATGGCAAATCTGGTCACATTAAAAGGGATTGCAAAGGTGTTAAAATTGGTGGTAAAACCAATGGATCAGGCACTAGTGGATCAAGGAATGGTTCAGTTCCTCTGAAAGGTCAGAATACGTTTAATAAATCTCTTCAGGTTTATTATGTAATATATGTATCTAAATCTAACTATGTGCAGGATGATGATGTTTCATGGTGGGTTAACTCTGGAGCAACTGTTAATGTGTGCAAAGTTAGAAGCTAGTTCAAGACTTATGAGTCACTAAACGATGGTTCTATTCTTCACATGGGAAATGAGTCAACAACCCTGGTGCATGGACGAGGTTGTGTAGATCTTAAGTTTAGTTCTGGAAAGATTGTAACTTTGTTTAATGTTATTCATTTTCCTGATATAAGGAAACACTTGGTTTCAAGTAGTGTTTTGAATAATAATGGTTATAAACAAGTTATTGAATCTGATAAATATGTCTTGTCTAAAACTGGTGTGTTTATTGGTTTCAGATATTTGTGTAATCAAATATTCAGGTTGAACATTGTTAATGAGTGTGATAATTCAGCCTTTGTGACCACCTCTGACTTGACTGACTCTACACTCTGGCATGCTAGACTTGGCCATGTACACTATAAAAGGATGAAAGATATGTCTAAGGAAGGGTTAATCCCAAATATGACATGGACACTGAAAAGTGTAAAACTTGCATGTTGACCAAAATAACTAAGAACCCTTTTCAGGGTGTTAAACGTGAATATAAGCTCTTGGAGCTAGTTCACAGTGACCTGTGTGATTTGCATGCCACTCCCTCTTTAGGGAATAAGAAGTACTTTGTGGCATTTATTGATGATGCTTCTAGGTTTTGTTATGTCTATATGTTACATACTAAGGATGAAACATTAGATAAATTCAAAGTGTTTAAAACTGAAGTTGAATTGCAACTTGGATCCCTGATCAAAAGATTAAGGACTGATAGGGGAGGTGAGTACATGGATACTCTGCATTTTCAATATGTTGGTATTATCCATGAAACGACTGCTCCCTATACTTCTCAGCAAAATGGTATTTCTGAAAGGAAAAACAGGGTACTGAAGGGGATGGATAATTCCATGATGTTCTATTCAGGACTGAGTCAAGGGTTCTGGGGTGAAGCTATGTTAACAGCTTGCTATTTATTAAATAGGGTTCCTAACAAAAGGAACAAGGTTACCCCTTATGAACTTTGGACTAAACGGAAACCCAACCTGAACTATCACAGGGTCTGGGGTTGTAGGGCAGTTGTCAGACTCCCTGATACAAAGCTGAAAACTTTGGGTAAAAGAGGCATTGAATGCATCTTTTTTGGATATGTTGAGCATTCCAAGGCTTGTAGGTTCTATGTTATTGAACCTAATGAATATGTTTCAATTAACTTCATATCTGAATCAAGGGATGCAATGTTTGATGAGAATAGATTCTCATCAGTCCCTAGACCAAGTCAGAGGATCCCAAATGGGACTAAAGACATTGGTGTATCAGAGGTCCTTGATGAGAATAGATTCTCATCAGTCCCTAGACCAAGTCAGAGGATCCCAAATGGGACTAAAGACATTGGTGTATCAGAGGTCCCTGATGAGGTTGTGGTTCAACAACCTGAACCTATGCTTAGAAAGAGAAAAAGGGTCAGGAATCCAAAGTCATTTGGACCTGAGTTTCAATTATACTTAATTGAAGGAAAAAGGGACGAGGTCTATGACCAATACTCCTATTGCTTCATTGTTGAGGATGATCCCTAGACATTTGAAAAAGCAATGAAGTCCTATGATATTGCTTTCTGGAAAGAAGCAATCAATGATGAGATGGATTCCATCATGGGCAACAACACTTGGGTGTTGGTTGATCTACCACCTAGTTGCAAACCTTTGGGTTGCAAATGGATTTTCAAAAAGAAAATGAAGGTAGATGGAACTATTGAAAAGTTCAAGGCTAGGCTAGTCATTCATGGCTTTAAAAAAAAGTCAAGGATAGACTATTTTGATACCTATGCCCCTGTGGCTCGTATCAATACCATAAGACTGCTGATTGCTTTGGAATCAATTCACAATCTGATTATTCATCAGATGGATGTGAAAACAGCTTTTCTTGAATGGTGATTTGGATGAGGAGGTTTATATGAACCAACCTCATGGCTTCATCATGCCTGGAAATGAAAACAAGGTGTGTAAACTGATTAAGTCTCTTTATGGACTAAAGCAGGCACCTAAGCAATGGCATCAAAAATTTAATGAAGTGGTTTTGTCTAGTGGTTATGTTCTTAACCAATCTGACAAATGTGTGTATAGCAAATTTGATGAATCTGGTAAAGGAGTCATCATTTGTCTATATGTTGATGACATGCTGATCTTTGGCACTGACCAAAATCAGGTTAACCTGACAAAGGAATTTTTGTCATCAAGGTTCTCCGTGAAGGACATGGGGGAGGCTGATGTTATCCTTGGTATAAGGATTAAACATGAAAGTAAAAGAATTTCTATTTCTCAGTTTCATTATATTGAGAAGGTGTTGAGGAAATTCAATTACTTTGATTGTATTCCAGTGAGTACACCTATGGATACTTGTGAGAAGCTGATGCCTAATAATGGCAAGGTTGTATCTCAACTTGAGTATTCTAGGGTAATTGGCTGCCTGATGTATGCCATGACTTGTACAAGACCTGATTTTGCATTTGGAGTGGGTAAGCTGAGCAGGTATACTAGCAATCCTAGTGCTCATCACTGGCAAGCAGTTCAGAGGGTACTGAAGTATCTGAAGAGAACTATGGATTATAGTCTCTCATATACTGGTTATCCTTCAGTGTTAGAAGGATACACTGATGCAAGTTGGATCAGTAACACTGAAGACAATTCGTCTACCAGTGGGTGGGTATTCCTACTTGGTGGAGGTGCAATTTCTTGGGAATCCAAGAAGAAAACTTGCATCACCAGTTCAACAATGGAATATGAATTTGTGGCCTTAGCAGCTGCTGGTAAAGAAGCTGAATGATTGAAAAACTTGCTTCTTGAGATTCAATTGTGGCCTAAACCTATAATACCTAATTCTATCCGTTGTGATAGTGCAGCTACATTGGCAAAGGCTTATAGCCATATGTACAATGGGAAGTCTAGACACTTAGGTGTCAGACATAGCATGATTCGTAAGCTTATCATGAATGGGGTGATATCTATAGAGTTTGTTAGATCTCAACAAAATTTAGCTGATCACTTGACGAAGGGTTTGGCTAGAGACTTGGTTATAAAGTCTGCTAAAGGGATGGGTTTAAGTCCAACTTAGTCAATGAATGCTAAGACACCCAACTCCCTCCTGAGGAAACTTGGGAGCTAAGTTCAATGTTGAAAGGTGAACATTCAGTAGACTAGAGCACATGTTTTATTATACATCCATGGGTGGGCTCAGAACCTGCTGGAAAAGGAGGATGAAGCCTTTACATCTTAATGGTTAATTTTCTTTGAAAAGTTCTTGGCATGATCATGAATAATGAGGAACCACCTATGTGAATTTTGAAGTTTTGCCGCTTCAGGGAGCTTTGGACTTTGGCTGTTACAACAATTATGAATTTGGATATGGACACAAGGCTTGAATAGTGTCAGGAGCCTTTAAGTGTTTGAAAACTTGTGTGTATTTTATCTTCGGGTATTCAAATGGGTTGAAGGGTTCAATTCTTTATACACCCTGATTTGGGGAAGGAAGTGAACTAAATTTGGGGAAGATTGTTGGAAAGGAAGTGAACTAAATTTGGGGAAGATTGTTTGAAAATTTAGTGCACTTGTGGGATTAGGTCACACCTGGTAATGGGTCAGAAGGTATGAAGTGTACACCCATAAGGTCCCTCAACACCATGACTCCTATAGTAGTAAAGTATGATTCAGTCTTTGATGAAGTTCAGGGAGTTTACACTTCAGCGAGTAGACTAAGAACGTATTCATCAGGTTGATGAGTTTAGCTTTGTGCTCTTTGAGGAATAAGCTAATGGATCTCATCACGGAGTGGTGTCATCAGATAGTTCATGTCATCAGTGAGTGAACTTCTGAGTGAATTGTAATCAACTTGTAATTGTTTTGACCTATTCAAGTGGTAGTTACAACTGCTTAATGACACGTTTAATTGGTCATGTAACCATTATTAGCTATAATGGGGATGATTATGAGGCGATTAATGGGCCAATTAATCCTCATAATTACATTTGACTAGCTATGAGTATTTTTCCTATAAATAGGAAGTTAGTTTATTGATGAGTGTCTAAATACTCATCATTTTTGTACTGTTTAAACTGCAAAAACATCTGAAAACACTCAGAAATACATCAAAATGATAAAAATATCACAAAAAAGTGTTTTATGTGTTTTAAATGCAAAAATATCAAAATCTGGTGAAAAACGTATCAAATTTGCATAATTGGCAGTTTTAGTCCCCCAAGTTTCAAAAGTTGTCAAAAACAGTCCCTGGTAAAACCAAACAAAGAGAAATATCATTTTGAGTCCCTAGGGATTCTTAAGTTTTCAAAACTGGTCCTTGAGAATTAAATTTATAAATTTACAACTTTGGTCCTTTAACTTTCAAAAATGACAACTTAGGTCCCTTAACTTTCAATAATGACAAGTTAGGTCCCTAAACTTTCAAAGATTGTCAAAATTGGTCCTTGTGTTAACAGTGAGAAAATGGCAGGTCTAGTCCTTCTAGTTTGGCAGAATTACAAGTTTAGTCCCTATATTAAAAGCCTTCCAAGACTTGTCAAAACCCTTTTTGACCCCTGCCATTTAAACCTTGTGACCCTTTTCTGTTTTTGGACCCCCCAAGTCAAACCAGAAGTCAAACTCTAGCCTTTGCCGCCCACCTCCTGCTTCCTCCCACCAATTGGCCTGCAACTCCAATTCCTTCTCCCAATACCCTCTCCCATCACCTTATCTCTTCCAACCCCCCTCCTCATCATCATACCTAGTCACCCCCCCCCCTAGTTGCTAGCTAAAAAGCACCCACTGTCAAAAACAGAATCTCCCGCCAAAACCATCCAATGACCAAAATGCACCTAAAGTTATCCATTGACCCTGGAACCAAGTGGGAAATGATCAGAGGATAGAGAGAGAGATTTTGAAGCTATAAAAGAGGAAGAAAGGCATGAGAAGAAGTAACTTTGGTTTTTACCATTGTTCACGTAGTATAATCTTTACAAGCTTTCTTTAAATTATTGTCTTTTAATGTTTTAATGCTGTTTTATTTCTCAAATTAGTGTAATGAATGTTATTTTCAGTTTAATTACAAGTTACTTTTAATTTCCATATTTTGCTTTATTTTCTTTATTTCTCAAGTCATTTTAATTTCAAGTTATATAGTTGTTTTAAGGATTCTTTAGCTTGCATAAGCTCTTGACAAAAGCTCACTAAGCTTTTAGATTCATTTAAACAGTTATAGACTTTAAATTCAGAAAAGTTCTAAAAAAATCAAAAATCAGTCAATGGAAGTCAACTTATGATCCAATAAGCAGTTCTGGGGAAATGGAAGCTAAGCTAGATGGATATCTGGTTTCTAGCTTATTGACAGTAAGCTAGGAGTGGTTTCTATACCTTGGTGCTCAATCTTAGTCTTGATCATGTGTGAGTTCTATTTTTACCATTTTTACCATTTTACTGTTTCATTATTGTTCATGTTTTAATTTCTATGTTTTTATGTTTCTGTATTGTTATTTAGTGTTATTATAGCATAATATAAGTAGGTTGTTCATTGAAATTCAGTTGTGCTTAAAATTGGAAAATACTCAGTTAAATCACAAAGTTGACAAGTCTGTGTTTCTTGACTGCGTTCTTGAAGGTTTATGCTCAATTAGTCTTAATATGTCATAATATAATGTATGGAATCTGGTTTAGATTCAGATTCATTGATACCTTTGATATTCATGTGACAAGTGATAATCACAGGGATGTTTGGATTTGCTGATAAACTAGTACTCCAGTGTGTTTCTGTTGTTATTTATACTTGTTTCAAGTTACTTTAGTACCTAATAGATCAGGCAACACATAATATTCAGTCCTTGTTTGTAAAAAGTCAAATTTCCTTTTAATTCCCTTATACAGTTTACTGTCATAGTTTTAGATTATGAAATTCATAGTATTAGTTTAAATCTTGTTAAGCTAGCTCTAGATAAACTTATTACAGCTTATTATATCATATTCAGTTCATAAATTCAATCCTAAGTTCATTTTAGTCAAACCTTAGTGTTTTTGTAAAAAGTCAATTTCTTAAATAGCTGTTTTTGAATAAAATAGAAATTTTTATATAGAACTTAATTTTGAATTTCATGTTTTGTGCTTTTAGGATTATAAAATATATCTGCTCATCTTAATTGTAAAAATAATAGCTTACTTTCATTTAGCTTTTTAAATGCTTATATTCTAGCTTATTTTGAGTCCCTTTCTGTTAAAATGCCCTGTGCACAGCTTATGCTGTCAAGTTCATAAGCTTGCATAAGCTTCATGACTTGACCATAGCTTTTGTACTTTACTGTTTTGTGTAGCCCTTGTGTTCTTTTCATAATTTGTATGCTTGTTTTTACATTTTCAGCTTATTTAGATAGCTTAATTACCCAAACCTTTTTGTCCCATCTCATCCACTTCACTGAAGCAAACAGTGAAGTGGAGTTGTTTCCATAAGCTTATAAAAAGTTCCTCACAAAGCTTGATGTTGTGAGCTTTGGCTTTTCACAAAGCCAAGCAACCAGAATATTTAGTTCAGTGTTAGTTGAGCTCTTATTAGCTTATTGGATATGTCCTATAGAGCTTGTAGTTGCCCATTCCCAACAGTTCAATCCATGAACTTAAACCATTACCTACAGCTCTTCATAAGCCAATAAAAAGCTCATTAGTGATCTAGAGTTTGTGATATTAGTTTCCTTTGGAAGCTAATCCACTAGACTATAGGTTCCAGTGCTTAAATTCTATATTGTAGCTTATTAAGTTAGGCTGCATTGAGCTTTTTGTTTGTCCCATACCTGAGTATATAAGTATACTCAGTCATTTAATAGCATCTTCATAAGATTCTATTAAGCTCATCTGTGAGCCCCACTAGGTGAGCTTGGGCTTTTTGGAAAGCCAACCAGATGTTCTTGCTACTACAAATTTTAGATTGGGCTTTTGAGCTTATTTGATAAGTTCTTTTGGTCCTTATTTGAGACTGCAGGGGTGTTTGGCTTAGCTGTTTATCTGAGTAGAGCTTATGAGCTTTTGTGAGCTTATTGGCCAAACTCAGTTAACAAGCTTGTTCACATTTGCTTATATACATTGTACAAACTTATCTTTTCTTTCTTTTTCAGTGTGGAGCTTGTTACAGGCTCCTTGAAGCCTCAATTCCATCCAAGTCAAGCCTTTGGCTTGACTGTCTAAACCACAAGTTCACACTTTGCTCATCTGAGCTTTTCCAGTGCACACACATGTTTATACTTGGCCATTTGGCTTGTGTGCATGCTTCTTTTGCTTTTTGTCTCCATTATATAGCTTTTTCAAGCTTGTTTATAGCTTGAGCGCCAACAGTCAAGCTAAAAGCTCAACTGTTGGACTCATAAGCTATTGTATGGCTTATTTTTAGGTTTGTAAAGTTTTATTTTTATTAAACTTGTTTAATATTAGTACTTAGTTAGTCCAGAAAAAGAAAAAAAACCAAAAAACTCCTTTTTAAGCTAAGTGATAGCTTTTCCTTAAAAGCTTATTTGCTTATTAGCTTATTTTTGTTAATAGCATATAGTTTTTATATTTTTCTTGGCTTCTTTTATTTATTTTAGAATTTTGTAAAAAGTTTCAGATTTTTCTTCTTTCATTTATTATTTTTAATAAATAATAATAGTTTTTAGTAATTAATAATAGTAAATAATTAATAATAAATATATAAAAAGCATAAAAAATATATTTTCAATTTTAAAATTAGTTTTATAATATTTTAGACTTTTCTAAGTTATAATTTCATTTTTCTAGGTTAATTTTGTATTTTCTTATATTTTAGTGCATTTTAAATACTTAATAAATAGTTTTTAATTAATAATAAATAAATAAATAGTTGTAAAAATAATTTTCTTTTTCTAATAATTTTCTTTTATCATTAGGTTTGTAAAAATGTCATTTTCATATTTGTAGGCCTTTTATTTCTTTAAAACTCACGTTTTATTTTGTACGTTTACGTAATTTTATTTAAACGTACATTTTAGATTTTAAACGTTCATCGACTTTAAAAATAGTGATAGCGTTTATTTAATAGATTTTAACTTTTTAATTTTATTTAATTTGCATTTAAGTCGCTAAGACATGCATATCCCTACTATAGTTATAATCATTTTGTTTTATTACGTTTACGTTTAATTTATGTTAAACGTACGTTTGTATATCTTTTACGTTTTTAGGTTTCTGATTGTACGATTTTATTGACATAGCTGTGACAGAGCTATTACTATTCACATTCCTAGTGTTAGTCAATCAGATTCCTGTTTTTCCTATACTAATATTATTTTCAACAATCTCAAGTCATTGTATTCAGAATATCACGCCTCACCAGGACATAAACGATCCAAGGATATTTTTAATCCTTGGTAAACTTGCATTCCTCTCCCGGGCTGTCGCCCTTTTATCATCTGTTACGGTTGACCGTTCACAAGCAGTTGGTAAGTGTGACGGAGAAATAAAAGAAGGTAGTTCGGGAGGAATCAAATTTTGGCGCCGCTGCCGGGGAGGCTAGCTGCGTATTATGACTTGTATTTTGTACTTTGTTGAAATACCTATCATTGTATGTAAATTACATATACTTCATTTCATATAAACAATATAAAATACAAAAAGATTTTATGGTTGAAATCTATCTGTGCTTTGATTTGCATTTGACTGTCAATTTTCCTAATCTTGATATTCCTAGGTCTAAATTTTGGCTAAACACCATGTTTACACTAAAAAAGGATTTACTGTGCTTAGTATAGTTCCTGGAATGTGATAGATTAGGTTTAAATCAGTATCATGTATTAAAAATCTCATTTAGGTTTCCTTTTTAGCCATTTCTTTGTATATATATATAAAAGTTAAAAAAATACAAAAACATTTTTCGTTTCTGTTTATATTATATAAAAAACCCAAAAAGATTCTCCCTACCTTTATCTTCATAATTCTGTGAGTGAACCCCACTCCAATTTCTCGTCAAATCATTTTAACTTTTCTTACCCCCTTTCTACCACCTAAGTGTGGGGGTGTGCCCCACATTTCGTACATAGATTTATAAAACGTTGAGAAAATTGTATATATTAAAAAATAAAATAATTGTTGTGTTTACCCCACTTAGTTTTGAATATTGAGGACAATATTCATTTCTAAGTGTGGGGGGGAAATTCTGGCGAATTTGATCATAAAATGTACCCTTTTAGTCCCTTTTTCCCCCAAAATGGCCAAATTTTAAAAAATTTTTTTTAGTAGAAGTACTATGTACTAAACACAACAAATGGTAATCAGTCCACCATGTCTAACCCACATAAGGATTGGCTAATCCAGGAGCAAACGGCTCTTGGTAAAGATATCTCAAATCCGTTTATGGCTTGCAATTTGCCTAAAATTGTATGGTTCTCAACTCACCATATCCTTAAAAGTGAAGAGTTGGCTAGCCCGCAAGATTATGGCTTGTGGTAAAGGCAGTGGAAAAACCATAATTGGTAATCGACTCACCAAAGATAATATTGATAATTTATCTAAGAGTTGGCTAGTCCAGAGCAAACGGCTTCTGGTAAAGACAAATCAAATCCGTTGAAAGCTGATGATTTGCTCAAAATCATTTGGTTATCAGTGTACCAAAGTTCTTACTTGAACTGAAACATTTGGCTACTCCAGAAGTAATGGCTTTTGGTAAAGAGATTGAAATCCATTAATTTTTCTCAAAACATTGCTAGGGACTAGCAATATCTTAGTGTGGGGGATTGATGAGTGTCTAAATACTCATCATTTTTGTACTGTTTAAACTGCAAAAACATCTGAAAACACTCAGAAATACATCAAAATGATAAAAATATCACAAAAAAGTGTTTTATGTGTTTTAAATGCAAAAATATCAAAATCTGGTGAAAAACGTATCAAATTTGCATAATTGGCAGTTTTAGTCCCCCAAGTTTCAAAAGTTGTCAAAAACAGTCCCTGGTAAAACCAAACAAAGAGAAATATCATTTTGAGTCCCTAGGGATTCTTAAGTTGTCAAAACTGGTCCTTGAGAATTAAATTTATAAATTTACAACTTTGGTCCTTTAACTTTCAAAAATGACAACTTAGGTCCCTTAACTTTCAATAATGACAAGTTAGGTCCCTAAACTTTCAAAGATTGTCAAAATTGGTCCTTGTGTTAACAGTGAGAAAATGGCAGGTCTAGTCCTTCTAGTTTGGCAGAATTACAAGTTTAGTCCCTATATTAAAAGCCTTCCAAGACTTGTCAAAACCCTTTTTGACCCCTGCCATTTAAACCTTGTGACCCTTTTCTGTTTTTGGACCCCCCAAGTCAAACCAGAAGTCAAACTCTAGCCTTTGCCGCCCACCTCCTGCTTCCTCCCACCAATTGGCCTGCAACTCCAATTCCTTCTCCCAATACCCTCTCCCATCACCTTATCTCTTCCAACCCCCCTCCTCATCATCATACCTAGTCACCCCCCCTAGTTGCTAGCTAAAAAGCACCCACTGTCAAAAACAGAATCTCCCGCCAAAACCATCCAATGACCAAAATGCACCTAAAGTTATCCATTGACCCTGGAACCAAGTGGGAAATGATCAGAGGATAGAGAGAGAGATTTTGAAGCTATAAAAGAGGAAGAAAGGCATGAGAAGAAGTAACTTTGGTTTTTACCATTGTTCACGTAGTATAATCTTTACAAGCTTTCTTTAAATTATTGTCTTTTAATGTTTTAATGCTGTTTTATTTCTCAAATTAGTGTAATGAATGTTATTTTCAGTTTAATTACAAGTTACTTTTAATTTCCATGTTTTGCTTTATTTTCTTTATTTCTCAAGTCATTTTAATTTCAAGTTATATAGTTGTTTTAAGGATTCTTTAGCTTGCATAAGCTCTTGACAAAAGCTCACTAAGCTTTTAGATTCATTTAAACAGTTATAGACTTTAAATTCAGAAAAGTTCTAAAAAAATCAAAAATCAGTCAATGGAAGTCAACTTATGATCCAATAAGCAGTTCTGGGGAAATGGAAGCTAAGCTAGATGGATATCTGGTTTCTAGCTTATTGACAGTAAGCTAGGAGTGGTTTCTATACCTTGGTGCTCAATCTTAGTCTTGATCATGTGTGAGTTCTATTTTTACCATTTTTACCATTTTACTGTTTCATTATTGTTCATGTTTTAATTTCTATGTTTTTATGTTTCTGTATTGTTATTTAGTGTTATTATAGCATAATATAAGTAGGTTGTTCATTGAAATTCAGTTGTGCTTAAAATTGGAAAATACTCAGTTAAATCACAAAGTTGACAAGTCTGTGTTTCTTGACTGCGTTCTTGAAGGTTTATGCTCAATTAGTCTTAATATGTCATAATATAATGTATGGAATCTGGTTTAGATTCAGATTCATTGATACCTTTGATATTCATGTGACAAGTGATAATCACAGGGATGTTTGGATTTGCTGATAAACTAGTACTCCAGTGTGTTTCTGTTGTTATTTATACTTGTTTCAAGTTACTTTAGTACCTAATAGATCAGGCAAGACATAATATTCAGTCCTTGTTTGTAAAAAGTCAAATTTCCTTTTAATTCCCTTATACAGTTTACTGTCATAGTTTTAGATTATGAAATTCATAGTATTAGTTTAAATCTTGTTAAGCTAGCTCTAGATAAACTTATTACAGCTTATTATATCATATTCAGTTCATAAATTCAATCCTAAGTTCATTTTAGTCAAACCTTAGTGTTTTTGTAAAAAGTCAATTTCTTAAATAGCTGTTTTTGAATAAAATAGAAATTTTTATATAGAACTTAATTTTGAATTTCATGTTTTGTGCTTTTAGGATTATAAAATATATCTGCTCATCTTAATTGTAAAAATAATAGCTTACTTTCATTTAGCTTTTTAAATGCTTATATTCTAGCTTATTTTGAGTCCCTTTCTGTTAAAATGCCCTGTGCACAGCTTATGCTGTCAAGTTCATAAGCTTGCATAAGCTTCATGACTTGACCATAGCTTTTGTACTTTACTGTTTTGTGTAGCCCTTGTGTTCTTTTCATAATTTGTATGCTTGTTTTTACATTTTCAGCTTATTTAGATAGCTTAATTACCCAAACCTTTTTGTCCCATCTCATCCACTTCACTGAAGCAAACAGTGAAGTGGAGTTGTTTCCATAAGCTTATAAAAAGTTCCTCACAAAGCTTGATGTTGTGAGCTTTGGCTTTTCACAAAGCCAAGCAACCAGAATATTTAGTTCAGTGTTAGTTGAGCTCTTATTAGCTTATTGGATATGTCCTATAGAGCTTGTAGTTGCCCATTCCCAACAGTTCAATCCATGAACTTAAACCATTACCTACAGCTCTTCATAAGCCAATAAAAAGCTCATTAGTGATCTAGAGTTTGTGATATTAGTTTCCTTTGGAAGCTAATCCACTAGACTATAGGTTCCAGTGCTTAAATTCTATATTGTAGCTTATTAAGTTAGGCTGCATTGAGCTTTTTGTTTGTCCCATACCTGAGTATATAAGTATACTCAGTCATTTAATAGCATCTTCATAAGCTTCTATTAAGCTCATCTGTGAGCCCCACTAGGTGAGCTTGGGCTTTTTGGAAAGCCAACCAGATGTTCTTGCTACTACAAATTTTAGATTGGGCTTTTGAGCTTATTTGATAAGTTCTTTTGGTCCTTATTTGAGACTGCAGGGGTGTTTGGCTTAGCTGTTTATCTGAGTAGAGCTTATGAGCTTTTGTGAGCTTATTGGCCAAACTCAGTTAACAAGCTTGTTCACATTTGCTTATATACATTGTACAAACTTATATTTTCTTTCTTTTTCAGTGTGGAGCTTGTTACAGGCTCCTTGAAGCCTCAATTCCATCCAAGTCAAGCCTTTGGCTTGACTGTCTAAACCACAAGTTCACACTTTGCTCATCTGAGCTTTTCCAGTGCACACACATGTTTATACTTGGCCATTTGGCTTGTGTGCATGCTTCTTTTGCTTTTTGTCTCCATTATATAGCTTTTTCAAGCTTGTTTATAGCTTGAGCGCCAACAGTCAAGCTAAAAGCTCAACTGTTGGACTCATAAGCTATTGTATGGCTTATTTTTAGGTTTGTAAAGTTTTATTTTTATTAAACTTGTTTAATATTAGTACTTAGTTAGTCCAGAAAAAGAAAAAAAACCAAAAAACTCCTTTTTAAGCTAAGTGATAGCTTTTCCTTAAAAGCTTATTTGCTTATTAGCTTATTTTTGTTAATAGCATATAGTTTTTATATTTTTCTTGGCTTCTTTTATTTATTTTAGAATTTTGTAAAAAGTTTCAGATTTTTCTTCTTTCATTTATTATTTTTAATAAATAATAATAGTTTTTAGTAATTAATAATAGTAAATAATTAATAATAAATATATAAAAAGCATAAAAAATATATTTTCAATTTTAAAATTAGTTTTATAATATTTTAGACTTTTCTAAGTTATAATTTCATTTTTCTAGGTTAATTTTGTATTTTCTTATATTTTAGTGCATTTTAAATACTTAATAAATAGTTTTTAATTAATAATAAATAAATAAATAGTTGTAAAAATAATTTTCTTTTTCTAATAATTTTCTTTTATCATTAGGTTTGTAAAAATGTCATTTTCATATTTGTAGGCCTTTTATTTCTTTAAAACTCACGTTTTATTTTGTACGTTTACGTAATTTTATTTAAACGTACATTTTAGATTTTAAACGTTCATCGACTTTAAAAATAGTGATAGCGTTTATTTAATAGATTTTAACTTTTTAATTTTATTTAATTTGCATTTAAGTCGCTAAGACATGCATATCCCTACTATAGTTATAATCATTTTGTTTTATTACGTTTACGTTTAATTTATGTTAAACGTACGTTTGTATATCTTTTACGTTTTTAGGTTTCTGATTGTACGATTTTATTGACATAGCTGTGACAGAGCTATTACTATTCACATTCCTAGTGTTAGTCAATCAGATTCCTGTTTTTCCTATACTAATATTATTTTCAACAATCTCAAGTCATTGTATTCAGAATATCACCCCTCACCAGGACATAAACGATCCAAGGATATTTTTAATCCTTGGTAAACTTGCATTCCTCTCCCGGGCTGTCGCCCTTTTATCATCTGTTACGGTTGACCGTTCAAAAGCGGTTGGTAAGTGTGACGGAGAAATAAAAGAAGGTAGTTCGGGAGGAATCATTTATGCATGAAGGCATATACAAAAAATATAAACACTTGAAAGCGTAAGGTTATTGATTTATGCCTAAATCACTAACAAACATTTGGTCTTATCCCAAGTAGATATTCGTGATACCCAAGCATTAAGGTCGAATAGTTTAATTTGGAAAGTGATTACACGATTCCAAGTGATATCCGGTAACATGTATCAGGGATTGGTTTGCTATTGATTATCTTCACCCTTCCTGGGACACCTAAACCCCAACAGACATGTCATGTGAAACCGAAGGTCTGGAAAAATCTATATGCGCTTGGACTCCAGGAAGAAAAGCATGTGACTCCCTAAACATAGCAAGCTGGTGCAGCTCCATCCCATCCCTTTAGAAACACAAAATACTAAGGGCATGCTTGGTAGGGGGTTATGGGGGTAAGGAATGTGTAAGGTAATGAAAAAAGGTGCTTGGCTGACTATAATGCAATGACCCATTACCCAATAGTTGGTAATGAGCCATTACCCAATAAATTGGGGGGAATGATAATGATTACCCACCACCACCATCACCACCACCACCAACAACCACCACCACCACCACCACCACCACCACCACCCACCACTACCACCAACAGCCACCACCACCACCACAACCCACCACCACCACTAGCCACCAGCCACCACCATCACAAATAGTCGCCACCACCACCACAACCACCACCAGTAGCAGCATCCACCACCACCAGCAGCAGCAGCCACCACCACGACTACCACTGCCACCACCGCCACCACTAGCAGCCACCACCACCATCACTTTGGAGGCTAATGTGTTTTTTTTTAAATCAAGCATTATCAAATATAATGATAATCTCCATTCCATTCCTTTATATTCCATTATATTTCCTTTACCTTTGATATTCCCATTCCCCTCTTTGAACCAAGCGCAACCTAAGTGAATGAAAGAATTAAAAATACAAAGAGGATGTTTGGGGTGCAATTGCAGGTCATGAGTTAAATCCCTTCCTCGGCAGAATCATTACTTCAAGTAATAATGTCTAACAAGATTTTCATGGTATCCAAGTACACTCAGTTAGACGAACTTGACGTCACTATGTTCTGGGATGGCAAATTACGCTTGTGAGGTATGTCTTTGTGTTGTCTTAAATAGTAATGTAATATTATCGAGTATATACCAAACTATAAATTGTTCCGTTATATGTAACATACCTAATGGCACATTCACTTCTGAAGTCTAAAAAAGGATATTAGAATTGATAACTAATAAAATCGTCTAAGGTCGCTCAAATCAAATTTTTCTCTATAGTATTAATGTTCTTCGTGCAACTTCATTAAGTGGTTTTTCATTGGATCCATTCACTAAGTTGATGCAACAAGATGATGAAGTTTGCGAAGCATTAATCAAGGTATGTCTAATCATGGGATGCTTTTATAGCTTTATGTGTTATGAAGATATGACCAATGGTTGTTTAGATAGCTTACTCTCTTATTATCAGCTGTATAAAAACTGCTGTGTAATAATGATATAATAGCTTCATTATGGCGTGTTTGCATAGCTTATTGCATTAACATCGAATTGTGCTAATTAAGAGTTTTTTGTATAGCTTATTTCAGCAACTCTTTAACATTCATATGCTGTTATTAGGGGATGCTTGGATACCTTATTTCAACAGCTAAATAACCTTGACCTGTTTGCTATTAGGCGCTATTTGGATAGCTTATTAACTTTTACCAGCCGTCATTAGGGTTGCTTGTGCAATAAAATGTCTACATTTTAGCTAAACCAATCATGACAAATAACTGAGTTACTTCGATCATATAAGTTGGTCATTCTCTACTTCATGTAATTTCCCACTAAGGAATTCATTGACTATAAATACAAAATTGCATATAACCCTGTGCAAGTTTATTGTTTTTTATATACATTCTTGCTACATATGTGAAATATGTGAAATTGTGGGAAGTAAACAAGACAATTATGTCAGTCGTGATAATGAAGAAATATCCGTCGTGATAAGTTGTATTTCTTAAGTTTCGTATGGTTTTATGTGTTTTATGTTTTTTTTCCATATCGTTTTTTCTTTCTTATCATTGCTTTTTTTCCGTATCGTTTTATGTATTCGTATGATTTTTAATATGTTGTATTGTTATTTTATTTTATGAATGAATTTTTACTTTGTTGGAAAAATAAAAAGAAAATAAAATTGGGACGGGTGAGGCCCAAATGAAAAGGTTTGTTGTGTGTTATGATAGTGGGAGGTTTTGTTATGTGTTAAGATGTTGTGGCACAAGTGGGACCCTAATAAAGAGGGGTGTTTTCTTCACCACACCCTTTGCTCTTAGCGGAACAAGTTTTCCCGCCATTACCACAACCACCACAACTTTTCAAAATTAAAGATTGTGCGTCAAGACAGGAAAGAGACGTTGCAAAGAATAAGGAAGAAATAAATGTATTTACTCAAAATTACAGTGTTACATAAAAAGTTGTTGTATCTTTGGAGGAAAGAGTAAATGAGGATGTGACAAATCAACTTTCTTTTGGTAAGAAAAAAGAAAGCAAAGAAGATTTCATAAAGAATATGAATTGATGTTATTTTTGTTGTACCTACTCACTTTAATCACCAAGTGAAAAGTTGTGGAAGAAAATTGATAGAAAAAAGAAATATTAAAGAGAAATCAGTTGCATCCAAATTTATGGGTATAGGTTGGAAGTTTTATGATTGTTCAAGTAATAGGAAAGATAGAACAAAAAATAATCAATCCCCTTTACAAGGGTGTCAATCAGGTTATCAGGTCGGGTCTATCGGGTTTTGAAAAATTTAAAAAAACTAGCTCGCAATCTGACCCTATAAGGCATTGTATCTATCAGGTGGATCTATCGGGATGAGTTTATCGGGGTTAAATGCTAATCTCATCCCACAATTTACTTAATTCACTAAAATTCGTTAAAATTTCCTCATGAAACACATCAGTACCCATGTATTCATTCATTTAAACATGCAAAGTTTAATATACAAGTGAAACTAAAGATGAATGATAAGTATATCGGAGTAATCTACAATAATAGAAATGCAAAACAAAAATAACTTTCCTTCTTGGAAACAATTACCATCAAAGTGTATCAGTAGCAAACAAAAAGAACCATATACAAAACCGCAATGCAAAACACTTTCCTTCTTGTGCAGCTTTAATATTAACTCCTTTTGCAAGAATGATAAATGCAAAACACTTTCCTTTTACTTAACTTATGCTTTTGTTTATTGAAAATAGTTTTGTCTGAATCTATCTATACTACATATAATGACTGTATTATCAAACCTTAAAAAGTGAAATCTTGAAAGTCAAAGGTGAGAGAAAATGCATAGTGTAATTAATACTTTTATTAAAACACCCCATTATTTAAAAATGCAATAATTTATTCACATTTTACAACCAAATAAAAGTATATATACCAAATTAAAAACAACCAATTAAAACATCCCTTATTAAAAAGTACAATAAAATTTTCACAATGTAAAATTTAAACATTCTACAACATAATCCAAAATATAAAATAATTAAACACACTTATTATACACATTATACAAATTAATAAAACACACAATTGGTGGTATATATAGTTTTGAAAACCGGACCGGACCAAATGGTTTAACACGGAACCGATATCGCCACCGGTTCGGCTAACCAAATGGTTCATATAAACCTCCTCATCAAATTCACCATTCAAAAAAGTTGTTTTCACATCCATCTGATGAATAATCAGAGTGTGAATTGATGCCAAAGAAATCAATAGTCTTATGGTACTGATACGAGCCACAAGGGCATAGGTATCAAAATAGTCTATCCCTGACTTTTGTTTAAAGCCCCGAATGACTATTATAGCCTTGAACTTTTCAATAATTCCATCTACCTTCATTTTCCATTTGAAAATCCATTTGCAACCCAAAGGTTTGCAACCAGGTGGTAGATCAACCAACACCCAAGTGTTGTTGCCCATGATGGAATCCATCTCATCATTGATTGCTTCTTTCCAGAAAGCAATATCCTGGGACTTCATTGCTTATTCAAATGTCGTGGGATCATCCTCAACTATGAAGCAATAGGAGTATTGGTGAGAGACCTCATCCCCTATTCCTTCAATTAAGTATAATTGAAACTCAGGTCCAAATGACTTTGGATTCCTGACCCTTTTGCTCTTTCTGAGCATAGGTTCAGGTTGTTGAACCACAACCTCATCAGGGACCACTCATGGCTCTTCATCAGGGACCTTTGATACACCAATGTCATGAGTTCCATTAGGAATCCTCAGACTTGGTCTAGGGACTGATGAGAATCTATTCTCATCAAAGTTTGCATCCCTTGATTCAATTATGGAGTTAATTGAAACATATTCATTAGGTTCAATAACATAGAACCTAAAAGCCTTAGAATGCTCAGCATATCCAACAAAGATGCAATCAATGCCTCTTTCACCCAATGTTTTCAGCTTTGGATCAGGGAGTCTTACAACAGCCCTACAACCCCAAACCCTGAGATAGTTCATGTTGGGTTTCCTTTTAGTCCAGAGTTCATAAGAGGTGACCTTGTTCCTTTTGTTGGGAACCATATTTAATAAATAGCAAGCTGTTAACATAGCTTCACCCTATAACCTTTGACTCAGTCCTGAATAGGATAACATGGAATTAACCTTCTCCTTCAGTACCATGTTTTTGCTTTCAGAAATACCATTTTGCTGAGGAGTATAGGGAGCAGTCGTTTCTTGGATAATACCAACAGACTGAAAATACAGAGTATCCATGTACTCACCTCCCCTATCAGTCCTTAATATTTTGATCAGGGACTCTTGTTGTAATTCAACTTCAGTTTTAAACACTTTGAATTTATCTAATGCTTCATCCTTAGTATGTAACAGATAGACATAACAAAACCTAGAAGCATCATCAATAAACGTCACAAAGTACTTCTTATTCCCCACAGAGGGCGTGGCATGCAAATCACACAGGTCACTGTGTATTAGCTTCAAGAGCTTAGTTTCACGTTTAACACCCTGAAAAGGTTTCTTAGTTATTTTTTTCCGCATGCAAGTTTTACATTTTTCAGTGTCCATGTCAAATGCTGGGATTAACCCATCCTTAGACATATCTTACATCCTTTTATAGTGTACATGGCCAAGTCTAGCATGCCATAAGGTAGAGTCAGTCCGGTCAGAGGTGGTCACAAAAGCTGAGTTAACACTATCAGTGACAATATTAAGCCTGAACATTTGATTACACAAATACCCAAAACCAATAAACACGCCATTCTTAGATAGAACAAATTTATCATATTCAATAACTTGTTGATATCCATGATTATTCAAAACACTACTTGAAACCAAGTTTTTCCTTATATTAGGAACATGAATAACATTAAACAAGGTTACAATCTTTCCAGAACTAAACTTAAGATCTACACAACCACGATCATGCACCAAGGTTGTTGACTCATTTCTCATGTGAAGAATAGAACCATCATTCAGTGACTCATAAGTCTTGAACCAGTTTCTATCTTTGCACACATGAACTGTTGCACCAGAGTCAACCCACCACGCAATATCATCATCCAACACATAATGAGATTCAGATGCATATGTAACATAATAAATCTAAAAAGACTTATTAAACATATTCTGACCTTTCAGTGAATTGGTAGAACCACCACTCCCTGAACCATTAGTGCCTGATTCATTGGCTTTACCACCAACCTTAACACCTTTGCAATCCATTTTAATGTGACCAGTTTTGCCACATTTCCAACAAATAGGTGTTTCCTTCTAGTTAGGATCTGCCCTTGTGTTATCATGATGTTTACGTTTGCCTTTGTTGTCATTGTACCTGGTGGAGTTGTTATGCTCCACCATATTGACAACAGATGCACCAGTAGCATTGCTACTCTTTGGCTTGTCATTATCCTGCACCATGAGAGATTCCTCAATGCACAGATGACTGCCCAACTCAACTAGAGTTAACTCCTCCTTCTTATGTTTCAAGGTATGCTTGAAATCTTTCCAAGAAGGAGGAAGTTTATCAATGACACAAGAGACTGAAATAGCCTCATCCTTGTGCATTTTGTTTTGTGTAAATCTTCCAATTATACCAAGAAGTTCTTTGTATTGTTCCATAACTGGTCTTGAATCAGTCATTTTGTAATTTGTGAAATTACTTACAAGGAACTTCTTACTTGATGCATCCTCAGCCATATATTTGGCATCCAAGGAATCCCACAGTTCTTTGGAAGATTCAAAATTCTGATAAATCTCAAAGAGTGAATCAGACTTACCATTGAGAATTATCCCCATCATCAGGGATAGGTGTGGTTAGCATCATCCCCATCATCAGGGATAGGTGTGGTTAGCACATACACCACGCTCATGCTAGAAAGCAAGAAGTGCATCTTTTTCTGCCATCTCCTGAAGTCCACCCCTTCAAACTTATCAAGCTTGGCAAAGTTTGAAGCCATGTGTTTCATAGCAGCAGCATCCATTAATTATCACAAATAGTTTACTTTGATTGTTGGTGGTAATTCGCCCAGAACAGGGTTAAGATAATCAGTAGCAATGCAAGACCAAATCAGGTTACCGGATATCACTTGGAATCGTGTAATCACTTTCCAAAGTAAACTATTCGACCCTAACGCCTGGGTATCACAAATATCTACTTGGGATAAGACCAAATGTGTGTTAGTGATTTAGGCACAAATTGATAACCTTGCGCTTTCAAGTGTTTATGTTTTATGTGTGTCCATCATGCATGATCAGATATCCTATTTGTAGGAAATTAGTCTTAGCTAGTCAAATGGAATTATGAGGATTCATTGGCCCATTAATCGCCTCAGAATTATCCCCATTATAGCTGATAGTGGTTACATGACCAATTTAAACGTGGTCATTATGCAGTTGAAACTGCCACTTGAATAGGTCAATGACTGTTACAAGTTGATTCAAGTACTAGCAGTAGGAACATGCCTACCAGTTTTAACTTAGCACTACCAGTAGAAACTAGTCTACCGGTACTAACTTAGTACTACCAGTAGAAACTAGTCTACCAGTACTAACTTAGTACTACAAGTAGAAACTTAGCACTACCAGTACTAACTTTGCACTACCAGTACTAACTTACTGAATCTCACCACTATAGATTCAGGGTGTTCAGGGACCTAATGGGTGTACACTTCGTACCTCCTGACCCATTACCAGGTGTGAACTTATCCCACAAGTGCACTAAATTTTCCAACACGTTTCAACTTACGTTGGCCTAGTAACTCAAAATGAAACGTATGTGACGACAAAAACAAAATTACACAAACCACCCTGGTGTTCTTTCTATCAAACGGGAAAGAAAAAAATCACAACACACCCCTAGTTTGAATGCAACGGCTACATTTTAATAAAATAAAATAAAAAATACTAACCGTTGTTAAACGGTTACATTTAAAAAAAATGTCAGGAGGTCGTGACGAGAGTTTTTTGAACTTACTCGGTTTTGGAAATCCGAACGCCAAATCTTCTTCAAACCCGAACCCAAACGCGTCTTCATCCGGTTTCCCTAACCCACTTGGCTTTACACCCGAGCAACTTCAGCAACAATAAAAATTGTACACGTTTTGGCAACAAAATTTCCAAAATTTTCAACCAATCTCACCACAATTCGACAAACAAACCTAACCGCAAACTCAATCCTCACAATCTCAAATTGACCCCGAAGCTACGTATCCTCGAAAGCTCAAAGGTCGAGGTAAAAGTTTGCCAAAAAATACAAAGAACCCGAGTCCCATGACGAAAGAAATCCCGATGTGAGCAAGACTACATTACGTTGGACACTGGAAGAAGAAATACTACTTGCCTCCTGTTATGTGGCCATTTCCGAAGATCCAAATGTCGGAGTTTCACAAAAGTGCACCAAGTTTTGGTATCGGGTTATGAACGAGTTCAACAAGAAAAAATTTCAACCACACAACAAGGATATGCTAACAAGCAAGTAGCATATGGTGAACGAAAATTGGAAAAAGTTCAACGCGGTTTTCAAACATGCTAAACGTTTGGCAAAAAATGGTGAAAATGAAATGGATTATTTGCGACGGGCTAGAAAAATGTATCGTGACGAGCATAAAGGTGTTTCGTTTGCTCAAGAGGACGCGTGGGAAGTTTTGAGGTCCCATGCAAAATGGGACGCGCCGAACCGGTTACGGTTGACGTAATAGGAGACGTCCCCGCAGAAAGCCACGCGCCGGTCCACGTCTACGTCCGCGTCCGGTCGGCAAACCACGCGCCAGAAAAAAACAAAAATCCGATAACACGACGAGCACCGAAGGAAGTTCGTCAAGCCAATTAGAAGCTATGTCATCCGAGCTTCGACTTAGACGGGAAGCGGCCTAAGAGGCGTACATGGCGGCTAGCGGGAAAGTTTGGTTTATCATGGTGTGCACGTCCAGTTTTATTTATTTATTTCATTTCATCTTTACAGATATAAAGAGGTACTATGTGTCAAAATATAATTTTATTCTTTTATTTCAAGCAACCTTTCGTGTAAATGCTTAATTACAATAGGATTCAAAGGATGTTGTGAAAATTTTGACCGAGTTACTTATGAGTTTCTATAAGATCTAAAATCATTTTTACACCTTTAATATCGGTGTCCAAGTGCTCATATGCCAGTCTTACAAGTATTAAAACGATGTTCCTTATTATTTTATTATTTTGGTTGCCTTATAGCACTACAAGAAAAAAGGGCTTTAGTTACGAGTGAAAAATCGTCACTACTAGTGGAAAATTCGTCACTAAACCAACTTAGTCACTGAAAATCAAGGTCGACACTTGTCGTCACTATAGCTACGTCACTAAGTTAATAGTGACGAAATTGGAATTTGACACTAAATTTAGTGACAAGCTAAAGTCGTCAATTATTGGTGTGTGACAACCCTTTTCGTCACTCAATTTTCGTCACAGAAGTGGCTAAAGTCATCACTATTTGATGCGATTAGTGACGAAAGAAAGTCGTCATTTTGGCTGAAACTAACGGAACCTTAACGTCCAATAGTGGCGAAATACATCGTCACTATTGCTTTCATATCATATGACAAAAAAATTCTAAATATCTTCTGTAATGTTGTTACAATAACCGGAAGAAATATATATATATATATATATTAGTACTAGTAATATAAATTGAAAATATATATCATTCATATGATGTATAACTGTCCACTGTCTGATCTAAAGCATACAACATGTCACACAACTGTGTCCACAATGTTACAAACTTCGTCTTATAAATATCTTTCACATGTCTAACAAAAAAAGAGCAAAAACGAACCAAATTATAACCTACTAAAAAAGAAAGCTGACTATTGACAAGAAAAAAAAAAGCAGACTTGAGGGAAGCTCATTACAGCCCCAAAACGAGATGGTTTCACGCTTGTGTTGTTTCATCCAAGTCGATATTTGAGAATGTGAAGCATTGGCATCTCCCAGTGAATTAGTTTTATAGCCCCATTCATTTAACATTTTCCCGAATTTGACTGCAAGAAATCAACGAACAATTATCATGAAACCTTAAATAAAAAAATTTGTGCTTTACAAGATACCTTAAATAAAATGGACCTGTAGGACTACCTTTTATATGCTTCTTAATATCGGTACCAGCTTTCTTAGACCGTAAAGCACTTGAAAAGCATGTTAACACCAAGCAATAACACCCTTTTGATCCTATGTCCTATCTTTACCTGTTAACAAGCCTACTGTTACTGTAACAAAGGATAATTAGACATATTGGTTAAAGGTATGTGCTTTTTCCACTCCTGAACGAAACAATATACTTGAGCTACCAAGTTTCTTTGAGAGCCTCTATCTAAATCCAAAATATTACACTACCCAGTACAGGAAGGGGGCAGGAAGAACAGGATACTATATGCATGACACTAAAGTCTAATGCATTAATTTAAGAGGAACAAAGATATCTCTTGGGAATTAAAATTATGTAACAGATACAAAAAGAAACTCAGAAAGATGTTGCAAAATTTGCACCCATCATAGATAATAATAGCCCCATCACTCATTCATGAATTTAGATAATATTAATGTTTGCCACAAGAGTTATGGGTCAACAAGTTTTGTTATATTGGCACTAGCAAAATATTTTCTGAGAAGCTTTAAACCTCTCCCCAGAGAGGGGTGGGTGTTCTGGTATAAATAAAGATTTGCGTGTGAACCAAGTCCAAGAGGGGTTGGCTTCAAGGCAACCAACGAGTGGTTAACGCTATACAATCCACAAAATAAATACATGTACTTATTTAATTTCTTACATGTTAGGCCCCATGACAATCACCATGTTTGAAGCCTCCGATAGAAAGATATTATTGGAAAATCATAGAATACTTGCCTGTGAATTGAGGCCAGGTGTATCGATCTACAGGCTTGGTTGAAATCATGTGAGCAAATGAATTAACAATCATATCTAATAGACATAAGATCTCTTAGCTAGCAAGGTGAGCACAGAGACATTCTCCTGGATTGCATCCATTAGTGCTGCATGTTAATGAAAGGAAAACAACTTTATAATCTAGAAAGTGTTTGCACACAATAAACAACATATTGACAAGTGTGAAGCAATATAGTCCAACTGCAAAAGCATTCATATGTTGTTTGACACATAAACTAATATGCATTACTGATAGAGTTCTGGTCAATCTGAAAAACTATAAAGAAGAAAATTAACATAGCTAAAACTCTTTGGAATCGAGAAGAATACAAGCTATTGCAATAGCAGGACGTGCACTTATTAAGGATGTGGCATACATCCTTTTGAAGGCATGGTAGGCACTATACAGATTTTCACGGCCATGCCCAGCACAGATACACATTGAATCAAATACTATGATACTCTATATAGATAGGGTTAGCGAGTGATAGTGACAATGAATCTTGTGCACGATTGAAGGTTGTGTTGACAAGCATGTATTTCATGTAGGAATGAAAGGATGGTTCAGCGTGGATTTACAGTACGACCTTAACTATAACAACAAAAGGTAACCAAAATACACTTACCTTCCAAACAAAGCTCTGTACGTTAATACCATTCTTTGGCTGCAGACTTATTTCTTGCATATAACTGCAGATTTAATGCAAAAGATCAATAATAATGAAAATCGTGTAGAGGTATCAAGCTCTAACATAAATTGATAAATACCAAAGTAAGAAACTGCAAAGAAACTAGTTTTCTTCATTAAATATAAACTATCATTGTAAAACAAAAATGTTGAAGCAAAGAATATTTTTCAGGCCAATCAAAACCACTTAGATCACATATACACCTCATATGTCATGGAGTACCAATACGAGCCCATGTGCCATGTTGACTCATGTAGAACTTTTAGTTACAAAATATGTTTTACTTGTATATTTAATAAGATTACACTTTAATATGCAAGTAGATAATCACAGGAAAACTAAGGGGTCTCCATTAGGCTCAAAAAATAGTAGTTCTGGGCTCAAGGAAGGAGTCCATACCTACAAAAAATCTTTTCAGAAAATATGGCCATACTAATCAACACTGGCAATGGGCACTTGGAACTAAATAAGACCATTGATCCAACACAAGAAAAGTAAACCAACCTAAATCAAAACAAAATCAAAATCATTAAACGATGATGGTGGTTATGATAATAATACTCACTGAAGCAAGATCCAGAGTCGAGCAATGTATACTGTTCTCATGCTTCAAAACCTATTTATATCCCAATATCAAATACATAAATTAGAGAAATCACTTGAGGACGCGATTGAAGGTTTCTAATATGTGCACTAACCAGTTTCTGATGGAAGCTTGCGGAGAGCCTGTGACAGCCCAAAAAAGAGCTGCTCATTGATCATCAATTCATCCTAGAGTTAAAGTTAATACGTTATTATCCAAACAATAAGAATATCTCGATTGGAAACACTGACATTGATGATAAACAATAAGAAGCACAAACCAAGCAATCAAGTCGAGCATTTATGGTTTGTATATCTTTCAAAGGCTGCAAGAGATTGGCACAAAGAAGTCGAGTCCTGCGAGAGGAAATATTTTATAATAACTCACAGTAGCGGATTATATGATGCGAATGAATGTTATCATTATTATACCCTCCGGTAGTTCTTGTTGACATCTGAAATAGACTTCTCTTTTTGTTTCTTGTGCCATTAGGAAACTAGATAAAATAACCTTATGACGGTGTACAAGCCGGCTTCTAAATTCCAAGTCTATTCATGCAGATAGCATAATCAATACTTTCTCGCAAACGTTGACCAAAACTTCTAAGCCACTGTAGAAAAAATAAAGCATATTGAGTGACCAACTTCAGAAAGAAAAGAGTTAACAGTGGATATGAAGTCTAAAGAGGAACACACCTTCTGAGTTCCATTGCAGCTATAAGGCCCTCCAGATGTCAACCCAACGAGTATATTGTACCTTCCTTTTATGTTAGGGATGGAATATAAAATAGAGAATAATCTAGCAATTTCAAGAAGTGCCACAACACCACTGCCATTGCTATCACCACCAACTGATAATGCCTATAAGAGAGAATGAAATACAAAATTCGGTATAAGTCCATCATTTAGGAAGTAACTGAAAGGGTAAGATTGGTAAACTATCGGAGCTGCACCAAATGTATCATATGATGCCACAATGGGGGTAGTTGGAAGCTGGTTTGAATCGCCATCAGCTGTAGATCCAGGTAACCATCCCTGTGAAAAGTTAAATCGGTATCAGTAAATCACACAGCAAACACTCTTTTGTCCATTTTCTAAGATACAAGCAACACATTATATACGATTACCCTAAACAAAGTATGATTACAATAACAATCTACATTTTTAGAAGGTTGTAGCATTAATAGACACTTTGAGCTACTTTCAGCTCATTTGACCAACTTCCTTTTTGGCCAAGTAACTTGTTCAGCTAGCACAACCCAAATCAGCCAAGGGGTCGAAATTTCCAAAGTAACTTGTATTATAGAAGTGGAAATTTGACCCATTTACTTATAAGCGGGGCAATTTGGGTCAAAAGGGTAAGATTGAGTGCTTACAAGTAAGGTTTTCCACCTCTTTCGAATTTTACCTAGTTCTTTTCTTTCCTTCTCGCCACCCACCATAATAGCATCCTGAAAATGCAAGCTTATCAGGTTTACCTGTATCATAAATGGTAAAAGCTGTAGTTAGCACAAGGAATACAATTTTTCGAGCTGGCCAGAGGAAATATGAAAGAACCTAAATGCACAAAGCTGTAGTTATCATGATATTTATTCATTTTAATAGCCTTTGGATTACTTTTAACCCATTTGATTAGTATCCTGTTCAGTTGAAGAAAAAAACGTATGTTCCCAGTTATCTCTACTCATAATGAGATCAGATAGACAAGGGATGGAAACGAAGATGAATATGACGCCACAGTTATTCCTTTGCTATGAAATGTTTATTACAGAGTACTTTTAAATAAAAAAATATTAAATATCAGAGATAGATTAAGAGTTAAGAAACATAACGCTTCAAGTGTCTATGAGTTTCATAATCACTAGAAACAATGCAAGAGATTTATGTTACTCTGTAGAGAATAAATCAATTAACACATGAATTTTATGCAAGAAATTTATGTTACTCTGTAGGTAAAAATCAATTAACACATGGATCGTTATTAAAGAACCTTATTTAAGTTCGTTATTCAAAAAACATAAATACGTATATTAAGTATTTCACCAATTTGAACCTATATTACTTTCATCAATAAGTTCGCTATTGGGCTTCTCAAGCTTTGCCTTACATGTTTTCTAAATGTACAAATAAAAGAATAATGTCCAGATGATGTTATAGCGGATGTTTGGCGTGTGAACACTTTCATTGTCTAACTTCATTTGGCTTGCGAACATGCACCTAAGTGGTTATTAGCTGCTGAAAACTATAATGGCATCAAATGATGCTATAGCAGATGCAAGGACAGGGTAACGCTATAGCAGATGCACAGGACACAGATTCTTGATATGTTGTTACCTTTGAGTATCCTTAGAAAATGAAAATGCAAAGCACACGGACAAGTGCGACACAATGTTGTTCCACCATATAATCTTAGAACAACACATATATCTATAAAGTGTACTACAGAAAGCGTACTTAGACAAGTGTCATAGTTTTTAGTGTGTGTAATTGGGGAAAGAAGGATGTTTATGGCAAGTTCCATTGTGTTATTTTGTGTGAACGCTCTCCATGTGTCCAACTAATAATACTCACAGTAACGGTTCATATTCTTTGTAGCTAGCAATGAAGCCTTAACATCAAGTAAGAAACAAAGGTAATGGAATCATAACTAAAAAAATTTTGCCTTAACTAGTTAACTATATATTTTACAAATAAATAAGAAACTTATAAAATCAAAACATAATAAAGATGTTTCTGATTAAGCTTAAACTTTTGGCCTGTACCCCTTAGTTCTTAACACAACTTTCCCTACAGCGTAGTGCGGATTAAAATGTTTAGGAGTAAATTTGATAACTAAACAATGCAATAACGACGTCTTACTAGTGTGATGCGTCTACTTGTCACTTATTTTGTGATAGGGCAGCAATATTCTGAAAGTCGATTTCTAAAATATATAGATGCATGTTTTCATCCTAGTTTCATTCTCTTTGTTACTTGTAACTAGTTTGTTACTGATTATAGAGGCCATAGTGCGTTTCATAGAAAAGAAAGCATGCCGGACAGCCTGTGTTTGAATCGTCAAACTTGAATCACTCAATATTGAATCATCATATCACATTTAGTTTTGACCGAGCAATTCTACTTTTTTACTTTGCGATTCTCTGCTAGGTATTTCATCGAGCAACAAAGGTAATGGTGATTCATAACTTAAAACTTCTAATCCGCACAGCCTAAACTTTCTAAACGCACATAAGCAATCAAATAAACAAATAAAGAATCAAATCCACATAAAATAACCACAATTTTCACCCTAAACCTCATCGAAATTAGGTCAAAATCAATCCAGGATAATTTAACCTATAATGCGGATTTGCTAAACCATTTAACTCATATAAGCAATCAAATTGACAATCAAATAAACACATAAAACACGAATTTACAAGAATTTCGAATCAGGGATTAGAGATAAGAGATGACCTCTGATCCGCGTGTGATTTTTAGTGTGAAGTTGGGGAGGAGAGGAATGGTTTTTAGTGTGTGAAATTAGACTAAAATATTCAATCCGCGTGTGATTTTTAGTGTAATTCTGCAGTTAGAGCTGGTGATTTTTAGCGTAATTTTGCAGATCCGCGGGTCGGGTTGCAATTTTGCAGTTAGAGCTGGTGATTTTTAGAGCACCGGGTACAGTGGTGCCAAAGTGTGGTGCCAAGCTCGTGCCAAACTGCCACGTCAGCAGTTTTTGAGTTTGGCACCAGAAAGTGTTTGGCACCACATTTCTGGGGTATCCGTTGGCACCAGAATTTCTGGTGCCAAACTCAATTTTTTTATTTTTTATTTTTTTATAAAATTCAAAAACAATATATCCTAAAATTACTTTATTCATAAAAAAAAACATTACAAGAAATAAAAAAAACAATAAACTTAAAAAAACATAACATAATTATTCTTGTGAATATTTTGCCCGGATCCGTGCTTGTTGGGCCCTCAGGATTGCCGCGTTCATCGGATCGAGCGTGCTTGTGTCCATAGATAGCACCCGCATATCTTCGGCTATCCTTTGAGTTTCGATTAAATCGACCCTCGCTCGAGACTCCCGCTCAAGAACATCTTGCTTCATTTTTCGCTCCAACTCGTATTGTTTTTCCATCATTTGTGAAAACATTTCCGGGTTTGAACCGGAACTTGCGGTCGAGTTAGACGAACGTTGGCTCTTTGCGATCCGGTACACCCCGTCCGGCCTTGGCAATGCGTCGGGTCCAAAATGCTCGGGATCCTCTTCCGTAAACCGAAGACGATTACGTCTTGCATTTGTTGAGTCCGGATTTTTCCACTTATGCTTGTCCTTCAAAAACTTCCAAGCCGACGAATGTTTAAAATCGCCATGATATCGTTTGTACAAAGTGTGGCAACGTTCCATGAAATCCATATCGTTCTCCCCACTCATAACAGCCGTTTCATTCACAATCGAATTAAACTTCCCGACACAACGATTCATCGGAGTCCACTTTCCGGTAAGCATGTTCTTGGTACGAGTTACAAACTTTTGTTTTTTTGCTTCCTTGTTGTAAGCTTCCAAAACTTTATACCAAAACGTTTCATTACCTTGATCCGCACCGACTTTTGGATCCTCGGATACTTCAATGTAAGTTTGCGCCAAAAGTAGTTCTTCTTGGTCGGTCCATGCGTTACGCGATCGTTGCTGGACCTCGGCTTCCTCTTCGGTTGTTGGTTGCTTTTTTTTCGTTTTCTTTGCCTTCGCCGGTTCCTTCATTTTTGTTTTTTTGGACGTGGGGGTCGGGATGACCGCTTCCTCTTCGGATTCGGATTCGTCAACAAGGTGGAACGATTGGTGGGACGATCTTGGTTGTGATTCGTTTTGTTGTTGTTGTTGTTGCATTTTCCATTGAGAAAACATAGCGTATTCTTCGGGATTAACGCATGAGTTTTGTTGAGAAAACGAAGGATAGTATTGTTGTTGGGTGTTCGGATTCGGATTCGGATTCGAAGACGAACCGATCATTTGGTTCGATGGATCGTTAAGCATTCGATTGATCCAAGGGGTGTTGTTGGGATTCATTTTCTTGAAAAAATATTGAAGTTGAGATGTATTTGAAGTGTGTGTGAAGTGGTATAAGTGATAAGGTTTATATAGGATTTGAAAGTGGGTAAAAGTGGTAAAAAAGAGGTCAAAATATCAAAAAAACACAAAACTAGCCGTTTGCAACGGCTATGTATTTGAATGCAACGGCTACTTTTTCAAAAAAAAAAAAAAAAAAAAAAAAGAAAAAAAAAAACGTTGGCTGTTATGTTTGGCGCGAGAGGGTTTGGCGCGAGCGTGGTAACGGTGCGCCAAGCTTGGCGTCGCGCCAAACCCGTTGGCACCAAGCTTGGCACCACCGTACCTCCTGCTCTTAGTGTAATTTTGTAGCCTTTTTAAAACTTCTTTTTGACTTCTTTTTTTCTTTTTTTTAAACAATTCTTTTGCGACCTTTGCTTCGTTAACGAATGTGAATTTTTTGGCTGTTTAAAAAACTTGAAAATGTGAAAAGCTAAAAAAAAAAATATTAATAACATAACACAAAGAAAATTATTTAAATAATTGCAATATTCAATTTATATGACAAGTAACAGATGAAGATGCCTCAAATGAAAAAATCTAAACATCACAATAGCCAAGATAATATTTAAGCTAATTTAAACAACTCTCATAGCCCAGATATTACGAAAACCAAACAGCCTTCATAGCCCAGATATTTAAGCTAGCCTAGATAATAGGCTAAACCAAACAACCCCGTAGCCCAGATATTTAAGGCTAAACTAATCATGTGTATGTATCGCTACAAGTTCTAAATATTTAAGCTAATCAAAAAATCCCTCATAGCCCAGATAATAGCTAAACCAAACACCTGGTGCTTTACAAATCCACTAATGTAAATGTAAATATTTTCAAGTAGAGCTAACGAAATTTATGGTACTTAACACTATTCTAGCAAGATTGTGCTTGCCTCGGTTGGTAAGTGAAACCAAACTGGCAACTGGTTGGCCTGAAATACGGTGTTTCGATATTTAGGTGACCTTACTGTAACCTTTTGGCGACTTGGTTTGCCTATGCATGTATTATTTCTTTATATTATAAACTCAGTTATAAATTCATTTAGCTAATCTCATGATCTGATATGGGTATTATATACAAAGTAAATCTATACTTAAAGTCTGTTCTAGCATCACTTTGTTAACCCTGTATTTTTCATTGAAAATAGAGAGCTCCAAACACAAGTTGGGGTTCTTAAGAAGCTAAAAATGAAAGATGGGGAAACGACCAGATTGGAGGTCCAACAAGAGGACCAACCCTGTCAAATCAGGTATCAAACACTAGGATGCGTGACAAAGTTCCAAGAAGTCTCGCCATCCCTACTTGACAGAATGTTAAGTTATCCTTTTATAAGAAATTTTTTAAGAATGTGATATTTGAGCAAAAACTAATGTTGACATGTCATGTGAAACTGAAGGCTGACATTGTTGGAAAATTTAGTGCACTTGTGGGATTAGTTCACACCTCGTAATGGGTCAGGAGGTACGGAGTGTACACCCATAAGGTCCCTCAACACCCTGACTCTTATAGTGGTAAAGTATGATTCAGTCTTTGATGAAGTTCAGGGAGTTTACTCTTCAGTGAGTAGACTATGAACGGTATTCATCAGGTTGATGAGTTTAGCTTTGTGCTATTTGAGTAATAAGCTAATGGATCTTATCAGGGAGTAGTGTCATCAGATAGTTCATGTCATCAGTGAGTAAACTTCTGAGTGAACACACTCAGTGAGCAACCCTCTCAGGGACTTGCTCATCACTGAATCGTAATCAACTTGTAATGGTTTTGACCTATTCAAGTGACAGTTACAACTGGTTAATGACCACATTTAATTGGTCATGTAACCACTATTAGCTACAATGGGGATGATTATGAGGCGATTAATGGCCAATCAATCCTCATAATTCAATTGGACTAGATATGAGTATTTTTCCTATAAATAGGAAGTTAGTTTATGCATGAAGGCATACACAGAAAACATAAACACTTGAAAGTGCAAGGTTATTTTTTTGTGCCTAAATCACTAACAAATATTTGGTCTTATCCCAAGTAGATATTCGTGATACCTAGGCATTAGGGTCGAATAGTTTACTTTGGAAAATGATTACACGATTCTAAGTGATATCCGGTAACCTGTATCAGGGATTGGTTTGCTATTGATTATCTTCACCCTTCCTAGGACACCTAAACCCCATTGTAGCTAGGCTAGTCATTGAAAAGTTCGAGGCTAGGCTAGTCATTCAGGGCTTTAAACAAAAGTCAAAGATAGACTATTTTGATACCTATGCCCCTGTGGCTCGTATCAGTACCATAAGACTGCTGATTGCTTTGGCATCAATTCACAATCTGATTATTCATCATATGGATGTGAAAACAGCTTTCTTGAATGGTGAATTGGATGAGGAGGTTTATATGAACCAACCTCATGGCTTCATCATGTCTGGAAATGAAAATAAGGTGTATAAACTGATTAAGTCTCTTTATGGACTAAAGCAGGCACCTAAGCAATGGCATCAAAAATTTGATGAAGTGGTTTTGTCTAGTGGTTATGTTCTTAACCAATCTGACAAATGTGTGTATAGCAAATTTGATGAATCTGGTAAAGGAGTCATCATTTGTCTATATGTTGATGACATGCTGATCTTTGACACTGACCAAAATCAGGTTAACCTGACAAAGGAATTTTTGTCATCAAGGTTCTCCCTGAAGGACATGGGGGAGGCTAATGTTATCCTTGGTATAAGGATTAAACATGAAAGTAAAAGAATTTCTATTTCTCAGTTTCATTATATTGAGAAGGTGTTGAGGAAATTCAATTACTTTGATTGTATTCCAGTGAGTACACCTATGGATACTTGTGAGAAGCTGATGCCTAATAATGGCAAAGTTGTATCTCAACTTGAGTATTCTAGGGTAATTGGTTGCCTGATGTATGCCATAACTTGTACAAGACCTGATATTGCATTTGGAGTGGGTAAACTGAGCAGGTGTACTAGCAATCCTAGTGCTCATCACTGGTAAGCAGTTCAGAGGGTACTGAAGTATCTGAAGAGAACTATGGATTATAGTCTCTCATATACTGGTTATCCTTCAGTGTTAGAAGGATACACTGATGCAAGTTGGATCAGTAACACTGAAGACAATTCGTCTACCAGTGGGTGGGTATTCCTACTTGGTGGAGGTGCAATTTCTTGGGAATCCAAGAAGAAAACTTGCATCACCAGTTAAACAATGGAATATGAATTTGTGGCCTTAGCAACTGCTTGTAAAAAAGCTGAATGGTTGAAAAACTTGCTTCTTGAGATTCAATTGTGGCCTAAACCTATAACACCTAATTCTATCCGTTGTGATAGTGCAGCTACATTGGCAAAGGCTTATAGCCAGCTGTACAATGGGAAGTCTAAACACTTAGGTGTCAGACATAGCATGATTCGTGAGCTTATCATGAATGGGGTGGTATCTGTAGAGTTTGTTAGATCTCAACAAAATTTAGTTGATCACTTGACAAAGGGTTTGGCTAGAGACTTGGTTATAAAGTCTGCTAAAGGGATGGGTTTAAGTCCAACTTAGTCACTGAATGCTAAGACACCCAACTCCCTCCTGAGGTAACTTGGGAGCTAAGTTCAATGTTGAAAGCTGAACATTCAGCAGACTAGAGCACATGTTTTATTATACATCCATGGGTGGGCTCAGAACCTGCTGGAAAAGGAGGATGAAGTCTTTACTTCTTAATGGTTAATTTTCTTTGAAAAGTGCTTGGCAGGATCATGAATAAAGAGGAACCACCTATGTGAATTTTGAAGTTTTGCCGCTTCAGGGAGCTTTGGACTTTGGCTCTTACAACATTTATGAATTTGGATATGGACACAAGGCTTGAATAGTGTCAGGAGCCTTTAAGTGTTTGAAAACTTGTGTGTATTTTATCTTCGGGTATTCAAATGGGTTGAAGGGTTCAATTCTTTATACACCCTAATTCTCGAATATTTGAACGTGTAATGTACTAAGATGGAAATTCAATCCTCAGGATATTTTTGTTTATGCACATGTTTTGTTTAATGGTTATTTTTCATGCATAGGAAGTGAACTAAATTTTGGGAGGATTGTTGGAAAATTTAGTGCACTTGTGGGATTAGTTCACACCTGGTAATGGGTCAGAAGGTACGGAGTGTACACCCATAAGGTCCCTCAACACCATGACTCCTATAGTAGTAAAGTATGATTCAGTCTTTGATGAAGTTCAGGGAGTTTACACTTCAGCGAGTAGACTAAGAACGGTATTCATCAGGTTGATGAGTTTAGCTTTGTGCTCTTTGAGGAATAAGCTAATGGATCTCATCAGGGAGTGGTGTCATCAGATAGTTCATGTCATCAGTGAGTGAACTTCTGAGTGAATTGTAATCAACTTGTAATTGTTTTGACCTATTCAAGTGGTAGTTACAACTGCTTAATGACACGTTTAATTGGTCATGTAACCGTTATTAGCTATAATGGGGATGATTATGAGGCGATTAATGGGCCAATTAATCCTCATAATTACATTTGACTGGCTATGAGTATTTTTCCTATAAATAGGAAGTTAGTTTATGCATGAAGGCATACACAAAAAATATAAACACTTGAAACCGCAAGGTTATTATTTGTGCCTAAATCACTAACAAACATTTGGTCTTATCACAAGTAGATATTCGTGATACCCAGGCATTAGGGTCAAATAGTTTAATTTGGAAAGTGATTACACGATTCCAAGTGATATCCGGTAACATGTATCAGGGATTGGTTTGCTATTGATTATCTTCACCCTTCCTGGGACACCTAAACCCCAACAGAGATGTCATGTGAAACTGAAGGTCTGTCAAAATCTATATGCACTTGGACTCTAGGAAGAAGAGCGTGTGACTCCCTAAACATAGCAAGCTGGTGCAGCTCCGTCACATCCCTTTAGAAACACAATATACTAAGGGCATGCTTGGTATGGGGGTTATGGGGGTAAGGAATGTGTAAGGTAATGAAAAAAGGTGCTTGGTTGACTATAATGCAATGACCCATTACCCAATAGTTGGTAATGAGCCATTACCCAATAAATTGGAGGGAATGATAATGATTACCTACCACCACCATCACCACCACCACCCCCACCAGCAGCCACCACCACCACCACCACCAACCACCACCAGCCACCACCACCACCAGCCACCACCACCACCTCCAACCACCACCACCACCACTAGCCACCACCATCACAAGTAGCCGCCACCACCACCACAACCACCAGCAACAGCAACATCCACTACCACCACCAGCAGCCACCACCACAACTACCACTACCACCACCGCCGCCACTAGCAGCCACCACCACCACTAGCAGCCACAACCTCCACCAGCCACCACCAACAGCAGCCACCACCACCACTTTGGAGGCTAATGTGTTTTTCTTAAATCAAGCATTATCAAATATAATGATAATCTCTGTGGAAAACTAGAAGGGGGGGTTGAATAGTTTTGCCAATTAAAACTTCCTTTTAATCTATTTAGATCGACTTATGTCAATCTATTTGGATGTGTGTGTTGGATGTTGATAAACAAGCATATAAAGGTAAGTAATGAAAAGATAAGAGTAAGAAGCACAAAACCACAACACGAGTATTTATAGTTGTTCGGCTACAAGGACACCTTCCTTGCCCTACTCCACTCCCCGAGTCACCTACTCGAGAGTTTGTAATCACTACACCAATCTCCTTATGGCGGAGAAGCCTTCACAACGTCGCCTACCCTTTTTCCGGTGCTAGGCTAACCACCAGGTTCTTTCACTCCAAGGTGAACCACACCTACACAACGTCGCCTACCCTTTATAAGGTACTAGGATAAGTACCTAGTTCTTTCACTCCAAGGTGAACTACACCTTTACAACGTCGCCTACCCTTTATTAGGTACTAGGTTAAGCACCTAGTTCCATTGCAATGGAGGAACTACTACCACACTACACCAACGACTAATCCTAAAGGAGATCTACTCCTTTACAACATCATCAAGGATATCAATATCCTTGGATCTAATACTAGTCTATCTTGTACATCGAAACACACCATATCGAATGTACATCTAAGGCACCTTTCACTAATGCCTTTGACTAGATCTACAAGACACCTTTCACTAATGTCTTGTGTCTTCACTTCTAAGCACCTTTCACTAATGCTTCTTTGTCTTGACTTCTAAGCACCTACCACAAGTGCTTATCCTATAGACGATAGATACCCTTCACTAATATCTTTGTCTTGACTCTTGAGACATCTTTCACTAATGTCTTCAACACTACACTTCTTTGAAGAAAGAAAGGAATCATCAACAAGAAGACTTCAGTAGCCTTGATGATGGGGAAGCAAGGCAACTCATGGACTTGAGCTTGCTCGACTTCAAAGGTGGTGATCTTGCCTTTAAGAGGAACCTAAAATATCACACAAAAACAAAACTACAAATATAGATCTCTTGGATCTAAGGTTAGTGACATTTAACTCAGGGGAGAAAGTGTATTGGAAAGGGGTGAGAAATAATGAAGAAATGGCTCACTATTTATAGAGGAAAAATCCTACTGTTCCCCGGATCCCACGGATCCCTACCACAAGGGATTCCGGCTAGCACAAAGCTAGGGATCCGTGGAACGCTCCTCTTTGCCCATGGGTATTTTTGGTTATGGGTCATGGGTCATGGGTTGAACCATGGATCTTTGGCTAGATATAATGTATCTTTGAGTGCAATGCACTTAGTCACTTGGGTATGGGTTGATCCATGGGTTATGGATATCATCCATGAATGATATAAGCATGATGTCATGCAATGGGTTATGGGTCAAGATCCATGGGTTATGAGCTTTGGGTTGTACCCAACTATATTAAATGTATTTGCCCAATGGGTTGTGATACTTAAGTTTCTACCCATATGTATTACCCAATATACTACATACTAGTTATGTGTATATTTTATCCAAATATGTAAACACTAGTTGTTGTACATATGTATTACTAAATCATAAAATCACTTATACTTGTTTTAGTGTTTTATGTGAAAATGTGAATATGTTAGAAACTATTAGTTCAAACCATTTACGTATTTTATTTCTTTCGTTAGTATGATTTTACGTTTGTTATCGACAAAACATTAGAAGATCGTAAAATATAAATAAATGTTTTTACGGCTTATTTGTATTAACAATCTCCATTCCATTCCTTTATATTCCATTATATTCCCTTTACCTTTGCTATTCCCATTCCCCTCTTTGAACCAAGCGCACCCTAAGTGAATCAAAGAATTAAAAATACAAAGAGGATGTTTGGGTGCAATTGCAGGTCATGAGTTAAATCCCTTCCTCGGCAGAATCATTACTTCAAGCAATAAAGTCTAACAAGATTTTCATGGTATCCAAGTACACTCAGTTAGACGAACTCGACGTGACTATGCTCTGGGATGGCAAATTTCCGTAAGTTGCACGCTCGTGAGGTATGTCTTTGCATTGTCTTAAATAGTAATGTAATATTATCGAGTATATACCGAACTATGAATTGTTCCATTATATGTAACATACCTAATGGCACATTCACTTCTGAAGTCTAAAAAAGGATATTAGAATTGATAACTTATAAAATCGTCTAAGGTCGCTCAAATCAAAATTTTCTCTATAGTATTAATGTTTTTCGTGCAACTTCATTAAGTGGTTTTTCATTGGATCCATTCACTAAGTTGATGCAAGAAGATGATGAAGTTTGCGAAGCATTAATCAAGGTATGTCTAATCATGGGATGCTTTTATAGCTTTATGTGTTATGAAGATATGACCAATGGTTGTTTAGATAGCTTACTCTCTTATTATCAGCTGTATAAAAACTGTTGTGTAATAATGATATAATAGCTTCATTATGGCATGTTTGCATAGCTTATTTCATGAACATCGAATTGTGCTCATTAAGAGTTGTTTGTATAGCTTATTTCAGCAGCTATTTAACATTCATATGCTGTTATTAGGGGATGTTTGGATACCTTATTTCAGCAGCTAAATAACCTTGACCTGTTTGCTATTAGGCGCTGTTTGGATAGCTTATTAACCTTTACCAGCCGTCATTAGGGTTGCTTGTGCAATAAAATGTCTACATTTTAGCTAACCAATCATGACAAATAACTAAGTTACTTCGATCATATAAGTTGGTCATTCTCCACTTCATGTAATTTCCCACTAAGGAATTCATTGACTACAAATACAAAATTGCATATAACCCTGTGCAAGTTTATTGTTTTTGATATACATTCTTGCTACATAGTTGAAATATGTGAAATTGTGGGAAGTAAACAAGACAATTATGTCAGTGTTCACCTCTTTGAAAGCATTAAAAATGTTTAGTAAACTGATGAATTGTAACAAAAATGGCTGCTAGAGCTTCTACTTTGAGCAAGGAAGATGAACAGCTCTACGATCTTCTCCTTGCAAGACAAATTCGAACATCATGCAAGGAAGATGCGGGCACTGAGAAAAGACGATGATCAAGATCCTAATTCCAATGCTAAGAAACAGAAGAAGGACGGGGGATCATCATCCATGCCACCACCACAAGCCAATACATACTTTCATAGCAAAGTTGGTTTGAAAAGTACTTTCACTTATGTATTTTTTTGCTCAACACGTACTTTCACTTATGTATTTTTTTTAGTAAAGGAGGATCATCAGTTTTCTTGCTCAACACGTACTTTCACTTATGTATTTTTTTTTAAATTGAATGCTTATTCGTATGGTATTTTGATGTTTTATTATAGAGCTAATAACCTATTAAAGCACTATACTTGTAAAAAATGGCAGTTCTGCGTAGGGGTGAGCACAAAAACCGAAAAAACCGAAAAAGCCGAACCGAAAAAACCACCCCATTTGACAAACCAATGGTGGTGGTTTTGAATTTTATAAAAACCGAATGTTTGGGGCGGTTTTTGGTTTCATAGCAAAAATCGAACCGAGAAAACCGCCCCGCCCCACCTTTATATATGTTTTTTATATAATTTTATCTATATAAAAATTTGCTATTTAATTTTAAAAATTTAAGTATACAACTTTATCTATTAAAAAAAATTGTGTTGTTTATTATCTATACATTAAAATTCATTTTATTTATAGATATTATATCTTTGTTTTCGAACAATAGTGTTCTTTGAAAATTTCCCCTACCATTCTCCTAAGCGAACGAAAAGTGCAAAGCCGCAAAGACGTGCATTTTATATTTTAGATTGATGTTTGGTTGTTTTGTACATTTTTTCGAAGCTTTGGATTGCTAGATAATATGCTATTATCGATATTTGTTTAAATATTTTTGCTTGAAAACTTGGAATTGTAAACTTCATATAAGATTAAAACTTGCTTGTTTTCAAGTAAGAAAAACCGAATAAAAACCGAAACCGAACCGATTCAATGTCAAAAACCGAAAAAACGAAACCGAAAAAACCGAAACCAAATGGTTTGTAGTTTCCAAAAACCGAAATATACGGTTCGGTTTTTGGTTTTACCATAAAACCGCCCCACCCCGCCCCATGCTCACCCCTAGTTCTGCGTAGCGAACTAAAAAAATAACCTTTTAGACATTAATATTAACATTTTTATCTTTCTTTAAGTATTATGACCATTATACCCTTCGAAAAATGATTAAAAAAAAAAGAATTTCGAAAAAAAAATTCAGAAATTTTTTTAATCTAAAAAAAAAAAAAAAAATCGCATGTCACAAAAAAGAAATCTAAAAAAAATTGTTTCAGAAAAAAATTAAAAAAAAAAGAATTTCGAAAAGAAAATTTTTTTAATCTAAAAAAAAAACCGCATGTCACAAAAAAAATTCTAAAAATAAATTATTTCAGAAAAAATTTCGAAAAAAAAAAGAATTTCGACAAAAAAAAATCGGAAGTTTTTTTATACTTTTTACTCCGTTTTTATACGTTTTCACCTGTTTTTTATTTACTTTTGATTATTTTTTTTGTCACGAGTGAATTTTTTTATCGAAATTTTTTTTTATTACAAAAATATTACAAAAAAAAAAAAAAAAAAAAAAAAATTGGAACAAAAATTTTGAAGAAAAAAATATTTCGAAAAAAATTCAAAAAGGCTAAAATGGTTATAATACTTAAAAAAAGACAAAAATGTCAACATTAATATATAAAGGAGTTATTTTTTTAGTTCGATACGCAAAACTGACATTTTTAAAAAATATAGTGCTTTAAAAAGTTATTAGCCCTTTATTATATTAATACACTATTAATTGAAATAAACGGCCGCCCATCGGCGGGTCTTGAAGCTAGTGGTGACATATAACCCAAAAAAATATCATATTTTTCATCTCAACTTCTAGCCTCTGTAGACAAAAGTGCAACAAAGTTATTGAAAAAAAAAATATGAATAATAAAAAATTACTCCCTTAAAGAAGAAAGTTTATTGCATCAAACCCAACCCACCAATATCCCTTTCCCTCATTCGATCAATTTCACCCTTCTCTGTTATTCAAGCTCTAACTTATCATACACTCACTCAACCACACAATTTATCAAAACCATCACTAGTAACTAACAATGAAAGACACTACTGCTAATGGTGCTGGTAAAACTCATGTGAACACCAAACATACACGATATGTACGTATTACATTATCTTGTCATTACTACTACTATTATTATTATTCATATTCATTCCTAGATTAATTATGTTTATACTAGTTGTTTGTTGCTACTAATTATTAAAACTAGTTATACTGTTTGTTGGATATATGCCTTTCTAAAAAAATTATGTTGGATATATGAGATGCTACTCTCACAAAAATTGCTCACAAAATATTATTACGACAAAGTATAAAACAACTTTTTTTTATTAAGAAACAATTGTCACTCAATAAATTCTTTATTTAAAACTTGAAGTGTATTTCTTTTGTCGGCAACTAGTACAATTTCTACTACATTTATTGTTCCTTTATATAGGCTTCCTGTAGTACACTATTACAATTACAATATGAAAACAATGACAACTTGGTCCAAGATATGCAATGTCTTCTAGCCGTAAAACATTTCCCGCATGTTGTAGTTGACTTACTTTGATGGAAGCAAAACTTAAATTTTCTTCACCACTAAAGAAAACTGATGATCCTCCTTTACTAAAAAAAATACATATGTGAAAGTACTTTCATACGAATTTTAATGATTGTTTTATTAGCGTCATAAAAAGTAGTGTTACAATTTTTAATGCTTGTTTCACTATTTGTTTCTAGACAAGTTTTTAATCCTAAATGAAAAACGATTTGAAGAACCTCAAAATGCTACGCCTTAAACATAATATAAAGTAACTAAAAAAATCTACGCTACTTTGAAATTAGTTTTTTCGCTTCCCTTTGGCATAACCGAAATAAATGTAGTAAAATATGTAACTTATTATATTGTAAGGAGTTAGTGATAACCATCTTTCGTAGCGGATTTATAATCTCTACTATTTTCTGAAAATAATGGGTCCACATATTTCGTTTTGGCTGACGCCCTCCTTTACTAATCACTAAAATTACTTTATTCGGAATTCCGATATAAGATTTACTTATAGATTAGAACTTGCTTAATTACTCACAAATTGCACACATAAAAGTAACTTTAGGCTACCCCCAGTATGGGGATTCAATCCCCTTACTTTTCTCTGCCACGTCAGCTTTCTCTCTCCAGCGACTTTCAGGCGATTGGGTGCCCCAGTAAGGGCGACCATTTTTTTTTTTTTTTTTTTTTTTTTTTTTTTTTTTTTTTTTTTTTTTTTTAACAAACTAAAATTTCATTAGTAATAATTTTAACACATTTTTTTTTTAAATTTCATTTTTTTAAAACATTTTTAACACATAACTTTGAGTGTTTGATTGTGTTTGATAAGTTGCAAATATTTCAGGGGCTGAAGTGAAAATATTTATATATAACTTATCATCTTCCCAGGAGATCATCATCTCCATAAAAACCTCTCATCTCCATTTTAGTTAACAGCCAAAGTTTAAAAAAAAAAAGAAAAAAAAGAAAAAGAAAAGAAAAAGAAAGAAAGCAAGTGAAAGTGGTGTGTTTTTGTTTTGTGAGATGTCGATCGGATACACGACCAACTCTTGCAAATTATGTGGCGATCGATACAATCCACATCAAGCCGATCGACACCCAATCGATCATCCTAGTGCCTCGATCGACAGAGATTGAGCCTCATTGGGGGTAGCCTTAAGAATTGTCCCACTAAAAGTATGGCGGGTAAACCTATGTGTGTATATTTACCCATATATTACGCATGAAAAGATACCCACAAACCAAAGAGGGATTTACGTACTTAGTGGGTAACATAAATATGAGAATTGATACTCACACCACCTTTTTTGATTATTGCACCACAATATGTGCATTGTAGTTTGTACTGTACAAACTGCATTGCACAGTTTGTGGTGAAGTAAACAAAAAAGATGGTGTGAGTATCACCTCCCCATAAACATACCCATGAGATTACCGGCATCTTTTTCCCACAATGACTCGTATGTGGGTACGTAGTTTGTGGAAAATGTTTTAGCAGGAATAATTCACCCACCAATTACACACCAAATCAAACTTTGTGGTTACTTTCATGGGTAAATTTGTGGGAGGTTTGAGGGTAACCTTTGCCACACTCTTAATTCCTTATTTGTGGTTAATTCATGGGTAAAACTTCGGTAAATACCCATGAATTAATTTACGTGGGAATTTGGGTATATGACAAAATTCTTGTAGTGATTCATATAAGTTGGTCATTCTCCACTTTATGTAATTTCTCACTAAGGAATTCATTGACTACAAATACAAAATTGCATATAACCCTGTGCAAGTTTATTGTTTTTTATATACATTCTTGCTACATATGTGAAATATGTGAAATTGTGGGAAGTAAACAAGACAATTATGTCAGTGTTCACCTCTTTGAAAGCATTAAAAATGTTTAGTAAACTGATGAATTGTAACAAAAATGGCTGCTAGAGCTTCTACTTTGAGCAAGGAAGATGAACACCTCTACAATCTTCTCGTTGCAAGACAACTTCGAACATCATGCAAGGAAGATGTGGGCACTGAGAAAAGACCGAGAAAAGACGATGATCAAGATCCTAATCCAAACGCTAAGAAACAGAAGAAGGAAGGAGGATCATCATCCATTCACTTGAAAATCTCTCAATGTGTTTGTGATTATCAAACATTTTCTCAGTGCCCGCATCTTCCTTCCATGAATTGTAGTTACATAAGTGAAAGTACGTGTTGAGCAGAAGATGAGAAACCACTACAACATTCTCAAGATAAGAAACGGTACATGCAACTTTTGTCAAGAGATGAAAAAGGACGTTAAATACTATTTATTAACATCTTCACAAATGCTCATAGATTTTAGTCAATCAAAATCAAAACTTGGATGGATAAAACCTTTTCATTTTGTTTATAATGTTCCTATACAATCAGATAACAAGCCAACTTTTTTCATTTTGATCATCTTTATAATCCCCAAGCTATATAGAGTGTAATCATAATTTATGTATTTGGATAGAAATGAAATGTAAACTATATAGTTATAAAATGTAAACTTCTTTTTTGATTATTATATACATTTTGATTTTTATGGTTGCAACATTTTGAGAGGGTCATGCAACTATACAACAACAATCCTCGAGCTTTAATTTTAATTTTTTTAAATTCTTATTTATTTTTTTAATATAAATTTAAACCTCCTTATTAGATAACAAATATATTATTGTATTATATTCTATGTTCCTTTTTCATTAGTGTATGTATTATATATAAATACATTTCTCTCCCCTCATTCAATTGATGAGGTAAAACATAATACTTCTCATATGGTATTAGCCAAAATAACCTTCTCTCTCCTTTTGCAACCCTAACTTTTTTGGCCGCCGCCTCTCTTCCTCTTCATCTGATCTTGTGTTTTCTGCAATGGCAGCCTCTTCCGCCTCTTCTGAAACCCTTTTCTCCATGACAGCCTTTAACCACATGATGCACATGAAGCTCTCCTCCTCTAATTATCTTGTATGGCGAGAACAAATGCTCTTGGTTCTCGATTTTCACACGTTCTCGGCCCATGTTGCAGCTGATGCTTCACCGCCTCCAGCCCTACTTACTGTTGATGGCAAATCTTCTCCAAACCCTAATGATGCTGCCTGGCTTGATAAGGATAAAAAAGCGGTTCTTCTTATTAAATCCTCTCTCACAGAGGAAGATGTTGCAGAGGTTCTTGGTCTCAAAGGCGCTCGTGATCTCTGGACTGCTCTTGAACAAGCCTACAGCAATGCATCTGTTGAACGCATCCACTCGTTACGTGATTCAGCTCCGTTTGATTAAAAAGGGTACGTCTTCGGTTACCGAATATTCTCTTCGCTTTAAAACTTTATGTGATCAACTTGCTGCTATTGGTCATCCTGTTGATGAGATGGATCGTTTACATTGGTATCTTTGTGGTCTTGGGCTGGCTTATGAGGTTTTCTCAACCACCATTCGGACGGCCAGAAGTAGTCCCCAGTTCCGAGATCTTGTTGCTCAAGTCAAAAGCCAAGAATTATTTATCTAGTCTTTGCATGGAACCGAAACCCCTACAGTTGCTTTTAATGCTCAGCAGTTACGTGGATCCTCACACGGCTCTCATTCTGGTCGTGGCTCTTATTCTTCAGGTCGTGGGTCCTCACGTGGCCGTGGTCATGGCTAACAGCAGCGTCGACCCCCACACTGTGAGCTTTGTCGTACAAATGGTCATTATGCGAGCGCCTGCCCCGAGCTTCATTCTTTTTCTTCCCATGCTCCTTCTGATGAGTCCTTGGTTAAAGCTTTTCATGCTCAATGTCATGTGATAGATGATTCTCCTGATTGGCGCGCTGACTCTGGTGCCACAGATTACATGGTTCCTCTTACGGATTCGGTTCACAATTCGACTCCTTACAAAGGTAAAAATTGTGTTGTTTTTGGTAATGGTAAGACACTTCCTATCTCTCATACAGGGACATCTACAATAGCTCGAAATATTACTCTACGTAATGTTCTTGTGGTTCCTGGTATTACGAAGAAGCTATTGTCCATAAGCAAGTTAACTAAAGATCATCGAGTTGATGTTTTGTTTTCCGATTCTTATTTTCATATTCAGGATCGGCTAAGCAAGCAGGTCCTCGCTGAAGGCACTTGTGAAGAGGGATTGTACGTGCTCAAGGACTCACCAAACGCCTTTGTTACCTCTCTTAGACGTTCAAATAAAGCCTCCTACGAGTTATGGCATGCTCGTCTAGGACATGTTGCCTTTAGTATTATTTCTTTACTGCATAATTTAGGTCTTTTGAATGTTACTTCCTTGTTACCAAAACCTGTACTTTGCACTCCTTGTCAACTTGCAAAAGGACAAAGATTATCTTTTGATGTTAATTTAAAACGTGCTTCTTCACCATTGGATTTGATTCATTGTGATTTGTGGGGTCCTGCACCTATTTTTTCTAAAGATGGTTATCGTTATTATGTTGCCTTTATTGATGATTTCTCACGATTTACATGGTTTTATCCTCATAAAACAAAAACAGATTTCTATTCTATTTTACCAGTTTTTCTCAATCTTGTTCAGACACAGTGCTCACGAAAGGTCAAGGTTTTTCAAAGTGATGGAGGAACTGAGTTTGTTAACCACATGGTTTGGAAATTTTTTGAGGACAATGGTACTTTTCATCGGTTTTCATGCCCTTATACGCCTCAACAAAACGGGCGTGCTGAGAGGAAACATCGCCACATTATGGAAACTGGCTTGGCAATGTTATTTAATGCTCATATTCCTGCTACTTATTGGGTTGATGCTTTTACCTCTGCAACGTATATTATCAACCGTCTGCCCTCTCCTTTGCTGGACAATGAGTCGCCTTACAAGTTATTATTCCAACAGCATCCGCAATATGATAATTTTCGCACTAATGGTTGTCAGGTGTTTCCTTATCTTCATGATTACAGCAAGCATAAACTTGAACCTTAAAGCCTACCTTGTGTCTTCATCGGTTATAGCCCACAACATAAGGGATATCATTGTCTTGATTCATCCACTTCGAGAATTTTTATTTCTCGACATGCTCGCTTTAACGAATCGGTTTTTCCTTTTTCTGGTTCTTCACAGCATATTGATCTCTCATCTCTGGTTGTTACAAGTTTTCTTGATGAGCCATCCTTTATGAACACGGTTGAACATCATCGGTCCCCTTCCACTACTTCTATGCCATCTTCAGATACTAATATGTTGCCTCCTTTTATTTTCTTCGAAGCCGAGTCCAATGTTCCGGCCCAGCAACATGTTTCCGAGCCCACTTCACCAGTTCATGAGCCCAGTATGCCAACAGATCCTACTCCAGTTTCTGGCCCAGAAACTTCTAACCTAAACACTGCTACGTCTTCTGGTCCGGCCTCTGCTTATGTTTTGGATCAGTCTACTTCGGCCCATCCAATGCAAACTCGTTCTAAGGCCGTTATTTTTAAGACCAAGCATCGGGCTGATCTTGCTTCTCTTACCACTTATGCGCAACATGCTGCTCTTACTTCGGCTACTGAACCTCGAGGTTTCAAATCTGCTGTCAAAGACCCTAAATGGCTTGCCGCTATGCATGGAGAGTTTGATGCACTTCATCAAAACCAAACATGGATTCTTGTTCCGCGCCCGTACTCTACAAATATTGTTGGTTCTAAATGGGTTTATCAAATTAAGTATCACTCTGATGGCAGCGTTGAACGATATAAGGCTCGCTTGGTTGCACAAGGCTTTACTCAGGTATCTGGTCTTGACTATTCTCATACCTTCAGTCCAGTTGTTAAGGCCTCAACAGTTAGAATCGTTCTTTCTCTAGCTATTTTACATCAGTGGCAATTACATCAGTTGGATGTTAAAAATGCCTTCTTAAATGGCAATCTCACTGAGACTGTCTACATGGAGCAAGCACCTGGGTTCACTGATTCCCGTTTTCCCAACCATGTGTGCAAGCTCTCTAAGGCCTTATATGGTCTTAAACAGGCCCCTCGTGCTTGGTTTCAACGCTTGAGTACCTTTCTTGTTTCCTATGGGTTCATTTGTAGTAGGGCCGACACTTCTTTGTTTATTTACAAGCATGGTTCTTGCATCATGTACTTACTGGTCTATGTTGATGATCTCATTCTTACTGGCAACAATGAATCTAATGTTACCACCTTTATCTCTCGTCTTAATCATGAGTTTGCTATTAAAGATTTGGGTGCTCTAAATTATTTCTTGGGTCTTGAAGTTGCCTACACTGGCACGGGCTTATTTCTCACTCAGTCTAAATATGCTCAGGATATTCTTCAACGTGCTGCTCTGTATGATGCCAAACCTGTTAGCACTCCCTTAGCTCCTCATGAGTCGTTCACTATTGATGGGGACCCTTGCACTGATCCTACGGGTTACAGGTCTTTGGTTGGAGCTTTGCAATATCTAACCATCACTCGTCCCGAATATCCTATGCTGTTAACCAAGTCTCTCAGTTCCTTCATGCCCCTACGGTTGCCCACTTTCAAGCTGTTAAACAGATTCTTCGTTATGTCAAAGGCACTCTTTCCTTTGGATTAACTTATAATCAACCTCATACATCCTCTATTATTGGCTATTCGGATGTTGATTGGGCTCGTTGTTTGGATACTCGCCGCTCCACCTATGGTTATTCTATTTTCTTAGGAGGAAATCTTGTCTCTTGGAGTGCAAAGAAGCAGCCTACAGTCTCTCGTTCTAGTTGTGAATCAGAATATCGGGCAATGGCGAATACCGCGGCTGAAATTTTTTGGATTACTCATCTGCTTAGAGAACTTCATGCTTTTCCTCCTGATTGGCCTACTTTGCTTTGTGATAACAAAAGCGCCTTATTCATGACTCAGAATCCAGTTTCCCACAAGCGAGCGAAACATATTGACTTGGATTATCATTTCATAAGGGAACTTGTTCATTCAGGAAAACTTTATACCAAATTTGTTCCGACCAATCTTCAGGTGGCAGATATCTTTACTAAAAGTCTTCCGCATGCGCAGTTTGAATAGTTTCGTGCTATGTTACATCTTGTACCGCCACCATTCCGATTGAAGGGGGTATTAGATAACAAATATATTATTGTATTATATTCTATATTCCTTTTTCATTAGTGTATGTTTTATATATAAATACAATTCTCTCCCCTCATTCAATCGATGAGGTAAAACATAATACTTCTCATACTCCTGATATGTACATGATAATTCGAATATGAATATTATGAAACTAGCCCACCCATTATACTTGATGTAACAGTTCGAGCACAAGATATTAACATGTTTTGTGATTAAATTGAACTTAACTGGGCCTTGAATCGGTCCTAACCTTGAAAAAGGTAGAAATACATAAACGGTTCGAGCACGAGACAGTTCCGAGCTCGCTCTTTTTTAGGCCTGAAAGTTACAAAACAATATTGAAGGTTTCTGGAATGAGTTGGTCTTAAGCTTGATCATTTGCAAAGCTTGGTTTTGGTCGTGTCTTACCTATAAATGGATAAGTTGTGCTTTTTATTTGTGAGTCTTAGCTCGTGCTCACTCCAGTTGGTGCCTCACTAGGTCAGGAGAGTTGCCGAAGCTATTCCTTGTGGGGTGGACAATGGCTGGTGCCAAAAGGCACCCGAGGTCAGGGTATTCCTGCCAATTTACACCTTTTTGTGGAAATTGTGCTTTTTATTTACTTTTTATAAGTGTTGTTATTGTACTTTACTTTTAGGTGATGGGTTGCGAGAGGATAAGAGCACAAAGATTATTGCTAAGAAAGTGGGAGACTATCACAACGCATGGACAAACCAATCCTAGGAAGAGCCAGAATCGAGTTCAATAAACGGCATGTCTTTTCACACGGTCAGTTATATGTAGCTGTTTTGAGAGTTAAGAGCAAGCGAGGTCTTAAAGTACTCTGTTGTGATAAAGATGGCAACTACACCGATGAAACGCCTAACGTTGTCTACAAAGAAGAGTTGCATCATCTTTAAACATACTAACTTTGTTCTTTTACATGTATTTAAACGCTCTTTTATTTAATCGTATATTAGTATCATATTCTTGGCTCTTATATATTTTTTTTGTTTTAAAATTGAATGCTTATTCGTATGGCATTTTGATGTTTTATTATATTATTATATTTAATTGAAATAAACTGATAGAGCTAGCCCGCCCATCGGCGAGTCTTGAAGCTAGTAGTGACATATATAACCCAAAAGAATATTATATTTTTCATCTCAACTTCTTGCCTCTGAATGCCAAAAGTGCAAAAAGATATTGAAAAAAAATTAAGAATAATAAAAAATTACTCCCTTAAAGAAGAAAGTTTATTGCATCAAACCCAACCCACCAATATCCCTTTCCCTCATTCGATCAATTTCACCCTTCTCTGTTATTCAAGCTCTAACTTACCATACACTCATTCAACCACACAATTTATCAAAACCATCACTAGTAACTAACAATAAAACTCATGTGAACACCAAACATACACGATATGTACGTATTGTTGGAAAATCTTAGTGAAAGAATGAGTTTTCACTAACTTTGGACATAGATTAATATTAGTAAATATAGTTCTTATGGTTAAAGTCTTATATGGTCACGTAGTCCACTGTGAGGGCTTCGTAACAAGCTTTTATATGTCCAAAATGGAGTTAGTGTGAATGAGATATCGAGTCTCGACGTATGGTGTTTGGAATGAAACTTAAGGAAAATAAATGGGTTCATCCCACATTGGTGGGTGAAAAACTTGTTACCAGCAGTGGAGCTGTTAGACACAAAGTTTGACCTTTTTTAATTCCTTCAAGTTGCAAATTAATGAGAATTGTGACAGCAAATATGAGGTATCTGTTACAAGTTTTCTGTTTAAACTTTGTAACAGCCCATTGAATGGGATTTAATAGGTTTAAATATGGATTGATTTACCTGTTATATTTTGCTGTATAAATCCAAGAATTCTCAGCCATTCTAAGATACCAAGAACATTATAGCTTACTCATTTTGATCCCAGCATACCCACAACAATTCCAAGAAAATTTCGGGCAATTGTCATTCCGGCAGTACACTGCTTCAGGCCATTGTACCCTGGGAAACAACCGTGGTAATTGACACGGAATTTTTTTAAGGGAATCGTGTGCAACACGAGACTCGGCCTACCTGTTTATTGATTATGTGTAATAGTTCAGGTTCAGGTGCTTCTCAATTCTTATTTTAATTCAATTGTTGATTTCTTCCTGTTATTGTACTTTAATTATACATATAAACGGTATTCAGTTACTACAATCTTAAAACAATTCCGTGTCACCGTTTATAAGGAAGAAAACGTTTTCACATCTACTAAGTTTTTCTTTTGAACCTACTGTTAGATCTTTACCTGTTAACTTGTTTGATTTTGATCCAATAGTGTTTTTATTTCATATCAGATTATGATGTTTCTTTCAAACTGCTCATGTTCAATCCAGTTTATATAGATTATGTGTTGATTTTATTTAACTAACAGGTTCAGATTTTATATAAGGTGTGGTACTTTATAATCTTGTTATGTTTAGATTGTTCTAACCACGTTCTCTGCAGATTCTCAAAATCAAGTTTCTCCAGAGTTTCAGCCTTGTTCTTTATTTTCCCATCAGCCCATAAACCAGTTTCCTATTGGTTTTTTTTCCTGCATATATATATTTTTTCCTTTTGTCAAAATAGCCCCTCAAAAGGTTCATACAAACAACCCCTAAACTAGATTTTCATAAAGGTATTTTGCACTATTTTACTACCCAAACAGCTCCTAATAAACCTGTCCAAACAGCCCTCTAAAGGTCTGTCCAAACAGCCCTTAAACTAATTTTCTGCACAGGTTTTTAGTTGCTGAATTTCTGCACTAAATTTATAAACTGTTCACACTTTCTGTTTCAGTTTTTTTTATTTTCTTTTATGCAAGTTTATGCAGGAACTTTTGGACGTTATAGCTATTGTTGCTATCTTAAAAACTAATTATATTTAAGAGGACTTTGTTGCTGCAATATTGGTGCAAAGAGTGCATAAGTTTTAAAAGGAGTGTGTTTCTTGATAACTTATTTGTACAAAATCAGTATACTTTGCGTGGTTTCTTCTAAACACTTTAGTCTTGAAACTGTTTATACAGAAACGTACAACATTTGTTGCATGTAATACAAAGTATTGGCAAGCAATAAAAATTGTGTGCAAACTCAGATTACAACCTATTGTCAATTTTTGTGTGAAGTTTTAGAATGGTATCTGATTACGTTGCAATGATTTCAGAAGTAAACCAATCGGGTTCAAACACAAACGAGTGGTGGATTGACACGAGTGCCACCCTGCATGTGTGCTTAAACAAAAGTCTCTTTAGTTCGTTTAAAGAGGTTAACAATGGTGGAAAAATTTTCATGGGAAACTCCATCACCGCTGAAATTAAAGGTGAGGGTGATGTGATTTTGAAATGGACATTTGGAAAAGAGTTAAAACTCAAAAACGTTTTGTACGTTCCGGAGATTCGAAAAAATCTTGTGTCCGGGTGGTTGCTCAATAAGTATGGGTTTTGCCTTGCATTTGAGTGTAACACATTTGAGTTAACCAAGAGTAAAATGGTTGTAGGTACGGGCTACGCCCGTGATGGAATGTTCAAGTTGAATTTGATTGTTAAGGAAAACAATATTTCTAAAATGAACACTAATTCAACTTGTGTAGTTGAGACTTCGAATGTGTGGCATGGCTGACTTGGTCATGTCAATTATATTTCCATCCGTCGTTTAATGAAATTAAATTGTATACCTACATTCCATATTGACTCAAATCACAAGTGCGAAACTTGTGTTGAAGCGAAAATGACAAGATCGTCTTTTCACTCGGTTGAAAGAAAAACCGACCCTCTTGATCTAATTCACACAAATGTGTGTGATTTAAAGTCAAGAGGAGATAATAAGTACTTCATTACTTTCATTGATGATAGTACGAAATATTGCTATGTGTATTTACTTAAAAGTAAAGATGAAGCAATAGATAAGTTCACTCTATACAAGAATGAGGTTGAGAATCAACTAAATAAAAAGATCAAGGTAGTAAGGAGTGATAGGGGAGGTGAATATGTATCTCCATTTGCTGAATTTTGTTCACAACATGGAATTAGACATGATTTCACCGCACCCTATTCACCTCAGAAGAATGGGATTGCTGAAAGAAAAAATCGTACCTTGAAAGAAATGGCAAATTCCATGTTAATAAGTTCTGGTTTAAATTAGAACATGTGGGGGGAAGCCATTTTATCGGCTACTTATCTTTTGAATAAGATACCTCGTAAGGAAAAAGAAGAGACCCTGTTGGGTTTTAGGTTCCTTGGATCAAGAATTACTCTAAGTACTGGAACCACGGACAGGCTTGATGTAACCACGGACAGAAGAGTGTAACCACGGATGAAGACAACCGCGGCTAGTAGTATTGTGTAACCACTGATAATATATTGTATCCACTGCTAGTCATGTATAGTCGGTTAGTTTATTGTATTAGATAAATATGGAAAAGATATTTATCTTGTAGGTTACGTATTGTATATTGTATAGGACTCCTTAGCCTATAAAAGGAGGTCCTAGGTTAGGTTAGATATACGTATGTTTTATATCTAAGGTCGATACACTTCAAGGTTGCAAAACCCTAATACTGTAAGAGTATTCGTATTAATAAATAATATTGAGGTGTTGAATGTTTACTGTTCTTCTTCTTAAGATTAAGTATTAAATTCCGCGTAATACTTGATAAGCTTTTGTTACAAGTCAGTTTCTATATTAGATCGTTTGCTCAACTGGGATCAACAAGTGGGATCAACAAGTGGAATAATCAAAGAACAATGTTATTGTATAAAGGTTTCTTCGTCATCATCTCTACTCTACTACAAACAACCAACACAACCCCAATACTACCTGATCAATGGTAGTACGGTTACTCAACAATAACAGGATCAATTACTTGATCTTGAGGCTACACAAACTACCCTAGACGTTTTCCCATAAAACGTCTACACACACACACCTTTCCTGGTTTTTACATTTTGTACGTACAATAAAACCAATTCCCTGCATCTCTTTATATAATAAAGATACTAGGGTTACAAAAGGATAAGACAAAATAATACAAGGAAATCTTCATATATAAAATATCCTGTAATCTCCATCTTTTTGTAGAATATCCTTTTGTCTTCTTAAGTCCCTCAAGTTTCATTCTTTTTCATTGTTGCACATTAGTTTTGTATTATCAACTCAAAATAACAAACCCAACAATATAACCCTAGGGACCAGATGAAACAATATAACCCTAGGGGTAATCAAAGAAGCTTAAATGGTCTAATTTCTAACAGATTAGGTGATGAGTTTCAATGTGTTAAAAAGGCTTGTTTTGTGTGTGGTAGTTTTGAACACTTACAGAGAAATTGTCATAAAAACAGACCACAAGTTTGGAATCATTGGAGGAGGGTAAATCATCAAAACTTTTCAAGAAAAACAAACCCTCATTCTAATAGTAACATGATTCCAAGAGCAGTGCTGATGAGGAATGGGAATATAAAATCTATTGTCACTGCTACACCTAAATGGGTTCCAACCACTGCTAAGCAAAATGTAAACACGGCTAAGCAGAATCAAACCACTGTTAAGCAAAATATCACCACTGATTCAAAAGAAGTTTTAAAAATTCCAAAGGTGATAACTGATACAGTGGTTGGAAATCATTTTTATGCTGTTAAGGCCTCAGCAAGTTGGCAATGGAAAAGAAAACTTAGTCACCACTATAAAACGAATTGTCACCAAACTAAGACGAATCGGCACAAATGTAAAACGAATCGTCACCAACCTTGGGTAAATCCACATCGTCACTGTTATCTAAAATATAAGGGTAAGGAGTAGTCGTGACGAGAACCTTAGTACAATGATAATCTTACTCCCAAACAAAAAGAACTTTTCAAAACTACTAAATGGGAGGAGGTTACTAAGGTTTGAACACCAGACAAAAATACTGTTAAAGAGACATTCACAAGTTTTGATGGTGTGTGTTTTGTTCGGAAAAATTGTGTAACTTTGAGTAGTGGATTAGACAATCTTTAATCTGGTAAATTCGAAGAAACTAATGGGGATCCCAATATAACAAAGTAGACCAGGGATCCCAATATAACAACCCAAACAATAAAACTCAACTATTATGTTTTGATTACACGTTGTTACTTTTTCTTACTTTGAACTCCCTGAATTCTTCTGTTTTCCTATAAGATGTTTTTCT
>BPTQ01000009.1:39668033-39682790 GCA_019973895.1 Chrysanthemum seticuspe
TTAACCTCTATTTATACTAATTCCAAGGCCTAGGGTGTTAAATGCTTGGCTTGGCCTCCAAGGAGTAAGGAAGGGACTAGAATACACCAAAAGAAGGACCTAGAATCGTTTGGATGCAAAGGGGAAGCTTAGTGATGAAGATTTGACAACTGCAGCTTCTCCAACCGGATCGGTCAAACGACCAACCGATCCGGTTAGTCTTCAATAATAACACATCGACCGATCCGGTTGCGGGTTGCAACCGATCGGTCGATCATGGCAAAAACATGTATTCCGACTAAATGCCAACCGATCCGGCTGAAGGTGTAACCGGATCCGGTTGGATCTTCTGAGATATAAAACTTGATCTTCAATCTTCACTCTGACTTGTAGAACTTGGTTCTTCAATCACTAAGGTCTTCAAAGGTACTTGGGATTTAGCTTTACTGAGACGGGAATCTTCGATTAACTGCATATTTCCACATTTTCCTCCATTTCCCTGCACTTGGTTATAAATACTAGACAAACATCTCTAGATACGATTAAGTGCTAAAATCACACAAATATAACCAAATAACAGATATAAAAGTACACACAATGCTACTAAAAACATGCACAATCTGAGTGTTATCAGGCCTCAATGGAAAGAAGCCATTAAGAGTGAGATAGATTCTATTTTGCATAACCATACATGGGAACTTGTAGATCTACCTCCGGGTTGCAAAACATTAGGCTATCGATGGATCTTCAAGAAGAAGATGAAAGCTAATGGCACCATAGATAAGTACAAAGCAATATTGGTGATCAAAGGTTATAGACAACGAGAAGGTCTGGACTACTTTGACACTTATTCGGCCGTAATGCGAATAACATCCATAAGGATGGTACTTGCTATTGCAACCATAAGAAATCTGGAAGTTCATCAAATGGATGTAAAAACTGCTTTTCTAAATGGAGATTTCGATGAAGAGATTTACATGGAAGAACCTGAGGGATTCACTGCCTCGAGACAAGAGGGAAAATTATGTAAACTTGTCAAGTCACTGTATGGATTGAAACAAGCTCCTAAGCAATGGCATCAAAAGTTTGACCACGTCATGATCGAATGTGGATTCAAAATTAATGAATGTGACAAGTGTGTCTATGTGAAAGACACAAAAAATGGATATGTCATCTTATGTCTATATGTAGACGATATGCTAATCATTGGAAGCAACGATAAGATGATACGATCTACTAAAGACATGTTGAAATCAAGGTTTGACATGAAAGACATGGGTTTGGCAGATGTGATACTTGGAATCAAAATCATACAAACCCAAAATGGACTTATGTTGAGTCAAACACACTTTGTGGATAAAATTCTTGAGAAATATAATCCAGATGACTCCAACATTGTGAGGACTCCTATTGATACGACTAAACATCTATCTAAAAATAGAGGTCAAGGAGTTAACCAGGTGGGATACTTGAGCATTATTGGTAGCTTGATGTATCTAATGAATTGTACGAGACCTGACTTAGCATACGCTGTGAGTAGGCTAAGTAGATATACGAACAACCCAGGTTACAAACACTGGGAAAGTATAACAAGGTTTCTGGGGTACATAAGGTACACTCAAGAATATAGATTGCATTATACTAGATATTCGGCTGTTATCGAAGGATACAGTGATGCAAACTGGATATATCTGATATAAAAGACTCTAGATCAACAAGTGGATATGTATTCACACTTGGAGGTGGAGCTGTATCATGGAAATCTTCCAAACAGACGGTTATTTCCAGATCCACAATGGAGTCAGAATTTATCGCTTTAGATAAATGCGCCGAAGAGGCAGAATGGTTACGTCAATTTGTAGAGGACATACCAAGGTGGCCTAAGCCGGTAACGGCCATTTGTATACATTGTGATAGTCAATCGGCGATTGGCAGAGCTCATAGCATAATGTATAATGGTAAGTCAAGACATATTGGACGTAGACACAATACTATACGACAACTACTCTCTACAGGAGTTATCACTATTGATTATGTGAAATCAAAGGATAACATAGCGGATCCGCTTACGAAAGGCTTAAGCAGAGAGTTAGTTAATAAGTCGTCAAAGGGAATGGGACTAAAGCCCGTTAATGAATAAGTTTATACAAGGAAAACCTAACCCAGCTGACTGGAGATCCCAAGATCTGGGTTCAATAGGACAACCTACTTGTATGGACTGTGGGGGAGTCACTGTGGGGGGGTTAACCTCCCAAAACACATAAGGGTGTTAATAAACATCCTGGTCCATTCCTGTTACATTAAGTGACATACGAGGTTAAGCCTAGAGCTTTTAATGATTTAATGAGAAATCACCTATGTGAGAGAGAAGTGGGGTCGCTTCAAAGGGAAATGTGGGGGCGCATTTCCTAATAGCTCTTGCATAACCAGACTAGTGTTCATGACCATAACGAACACGACTATGAGGAGTTGACAGTGTCAGGAAGAGTCCTGTGTGAACATATATTGTCGTCTACACAAACAGCAGATCAGTTCAAAGACATCGCGTTCTACTGACAGCTAGGAGGCTAAGTATATTTCACAAGGGAAGGTTCAAAGGGTAACACCTACCTATCCTATGCAAGACTCAACCGCTGAAATTTTATCGGAAATTTGTGAATTTTTCTACTCGATCTCCATTCATGTGGGGGATTGTTGGAAAATCTTAGTGAAAGAATGAGTTTTCACTAACTTTGGACATAGATTAATATTAGTAAATATAGTTCTTATGGTTAAAGTCTTATATGGTCACGTAGTCCACTGTGAGGGCTTCGTAACAAGCTTTTATATGTCCAAAATGGAGTTAGTGTGAATGAGATATCGAGTCTCGACGTATGGTGTTTGGAATGAAACTTAAGGAAAATAAATGGGTTCATCCCACATTGGTGGGTGAACAAACTTGTTACCAGCAGTGGAGCTGTTAGACACAAAGTTTGAACTTTTTTAATTCCTTCAAGTTGCAAATTAATGAGAATTGTGACAACAAATATGAGGTATCTGTTACAAGTTTTCTGTTTAAACTTTGTAACAGCCCATTGAATGGGATTTAATAGGTTTAAATGTGGATTGATTTACCTGTTATATTTTGCTGTATAAATCCAAGAATTCTCAGCCATTCTAAGATACCAAGAACATTATAGCTTACTCCTTTTGATCCCAGCATACCCACAACAATTCCAAGAAAATTTCGGGCAATTGTCATTCCGACAGTACACTGCTTCGGGCCGTTGTACCCTGGGAAACAACCGTGGTAATTGACACGGAATTGTTTTAAGGGAATCGTGTGCAACACGAGACTCGGCCTACCTGTTTATTGATTATGTGTAATAGTTCAGGTTCAGGTGCTTCTCAATTCTTATTTTAATTCAATTGTTGATTTCTTCCTGTTATTGTACTTTCATTATACATATAAACGGTATTCAGTTACTACACGTATTACATTATCTTGTCATTACTACTACTATTATTATTCATATTCATTCCTAGATTGATTATGTTTATACTAGTTGTTTGTTGCTACTAATTATTAAAACTAGTTATACTGTTTGTTGGATATATGCCTTTCTAAAAAAATTATGTTGGATATATGAGATGCTACTCTTACAAAAATTGCTCACAAAATATTATTACGACAATGTATAAAACAACTCTTTTTATTAAGAAACAATTGTCACTCAGTAAATTCTTTATTTAAAACTTGAAATGTATTTCTTTTGTCGGCAACTAGTATAATTTCTACTACACTTGTTGTTCCTTTATATAGGCTTACTGTAGTACACTATTACAATTACAATATGAAAACAATGACAACTTGGTCCAAGATATGCAATGTCTTCTAGCCGTAAAACATTTCCCGCATGTTGTAGTTGACTTACTTTGATGGAAGCAAAACTTAAATTTTCTTCACCATTAAAACTTCTCAAAAACTCTCACAACTGCTCTTTTGTCAAGCTTAATAGTTGGCTTGTTTTTGCAAATTCTTCTTTCTTTCTTCTTTGTTTGGTAAAACACATTAGTTCAAAAAAAAATCGTGTTTGGTATTGTGTTTCCAAGGAGATTAATTAATTATTGAGTTTACGAAATTTAATAAGCGAAGAGTTTATTTAGCGTTTAGAATTGAAACCTCGTTTGGCAAGTTGTGTTTTGCATTTTTATATTTTTTAAGAATGCTACTTTTTAAAGGGTACTTAAAGAAGCATTAACATTTAGCTTTTACACCGTTTTACACACTATAAACCCACCTTAGTTATGTCCTTAATATGTAAAATTCACAAAAAAAGGACCTGATCCGTTGAGTTTTTTCAGTCGATCGGGTATTTTATAATCAAACACATGGTTGACGAAAAGCCGCTTATGTTAGTGGTTGAAGGTATGCTGCACGATTTGGGTCCTTTTCCATTGTTTACTTCCAACAAGTTAAAAAGAAACACGTGAACATGTAATATATGAATGTGCTCGTGATAGAATGAGATACATTAATAAAGAAACGTATCATTCTTACGTTATATCTGATAGACATTATACTACAATAATTGATGGCTGCAAGTATAGAAGTTGTGTACCAAAATGCATGATTGAATGTTTACAAGTAGGCAAGTAGCATTATAAAAGTAGTTAATACAGACAAAAGGAAGGTGTTGCATCTTTGGACCAATTGCATGTCGATCACAAACTGTTATAAAAACTTTGACTAGTTAGTATATTCTCAATGAATTTGTGGAAGCCATTCATTTCACCAGTTGCATGTCGATCACAAACTGTTAACATGCAAGCTAAGGATAAAAAGCCAATACTTGTTCTTATAATTTTAAGTAAATTTTCAAAAATGAAGTCACCAAAAGCAATAATTTTCTTATCATCTCCCTCTCGTATTTCTTTTCTCTTTTATGGTCTCGCGATAATATGACTTACTTCCGCCACTGTCTCCGCTTCCTATGGCGGTAATGAGACTGATTATCGCACGTTGTTGTCATTTAAGTCAATGATCACCCATGATCCATACAAAGTTCTTGCCTCGTGGAACCATTGCTTTAATTTCTGTGACTGGAGTGGTATTTCATGCGGAAAGCAACACAGACGAGTGACTATTTTTTGGCTGGATTCGCAAGGCTTAGAAGGCTCGTTATCTCCTCATGTAGGAAACCTCAGCTTCCTACGTGTGCTTTCTCTCTCTAACAACAGCTTTCAAGAAACCATTCCTCATGAACTTGGTCATCTATCTAGGCTACGTCGTCTTTATCTTGATGAAAACAAGTTCAGTGGAGCCATTCCAACAAACTTGTCTGGTTGTTTTAACCTGAAAGTACTTTGGCTCAATCTAAATGAGCTAACTGGAAACATACCCAAGGGAATGAGTTTACTCTCAAAACTTTCTCACCTTGCAATTGAGGACAATAAGTTAACAGGTGGAATCCGACCTTTCTTGGGGAATATTACATCAATGTAAAAGTTCTACGCTGCCGGGAATCCGTTTGGTGGGAGCATTCCAGATACTTTGGGTCTATGGAAAATGTCACACCCCCAAAATATCGCAGCGGAACGATAGTGTCATTGGGGTATGACGTCATAGCACAAAGTATGGATACAGAAAACGACCTCTATAATGAGACGTTTTGAAAAGTTTACCATTCGATTTCCAATGTCAAAGTTTACACAACAAGAAATCACAAAGTTTGATAATACATAAAGAGTTTACAAAACATGTCGAATGGTAATTGTTAAAAACACAAGACTCCAGTGTATGCCATGTGACCCAAAAGCTCCATGAAATGCTATCACCTTAAGACCTGAGATAAACATGCTAAAAAGTGTCAACACAAAGGTTGGTGAGTTCATAAGTTTGTAATAAAATGATTTGAAATACTTTGAGAAATGTTCACACAGCAAAGGCATTGTAAATCCACTCAGTTCCAAGTTCCGCCCATACAAAACTTGCAACCTGTGTGTTCACAACCCATTGCCTAAAATAGATTGAAAATCATGAATATGTGCATTAAGATAGTTAAAAATATAATCGTCGCCACAAGGGTCTTCCAACATATAAATATTGGGATGCTTGTAAATTAATAGCCTTCCAACAACTTAATTTGGAGCCATTAATTCTTGTATGTTTGTAAATTAATAGCCTTCCAACAACTTAATTTGGAGCCATTAATTCTTGTATGTTTGTAAATTAATAGCCTTCCAACAACTTAATTTGGAGCCACTAATTCTTGTATGTTTGTTCCAAGTATGCATATGAAATCAAGTATAACCCAATCAAGTATAAAACGCAATCAAGTCTAAAGTATAGGTAATGTTGTTTGGCAAAAGAGTTTAAATGTTTGGATAAATAAGCCTATATCTCACCCCAAATAGTTTATAGGAATTTAAATGAGTAAAAGCGGGGTATGAACTCACCTGGTGTGGTTGATATGCTAACAAAATGAAGTGCACGAAAGTGAGACCCGGAACTATCCGCGACCTAAAATGAATGTTATGACTTGAGTTATGATGTAATGTTATGCATGCATTTCGTATGTTATTTATACCATTTGTGAGTTTTGAAAATAATACTTATCGTCGAAAAATACTCTTTTGACGTCTTGACCATTCTTAAATCACTTTACAAGTATTTACGTCAAAATGTCATCCTACCATAGTTTCGTAATGATTTATTGTGAAATTTTAACTTTTCGTCGTAAATTATGTCGTCGGAAATTTCATGAAAGTGACAAAAATGACATCGAAAAACTAGTCGTAAAATGGTGTACGTCGAACGTTAGAAAACGAACTCGACGGTTTTGGAAAGCTTGTATCAAAATCTAGAAGTTTTATTACATGAGTTTTCGTCATAGAGGTCTCGAACATAAAGATAATAGAGGTTAAATATGGTGATTTTGTCTAAAACGTAGTTTAAAAGTGAGTTTCGGCAAAGTTTAAGCAACCGTAAATAATTTATTACAACTCCGCTATACAAACGGTTGGTCGTTTTAGAAAATGTGCTTGGTGATCTTGATTTTATTAGAAGACATCTCGTTACAAAAGTTCTACGCCATAGTTAAAAAACAGCCTTCAATATGATCGTTTTAGTTACCGTAACACTTGTCTCGTAAAAATAATATAGTTTTTCTAAAATAATAAAGTTATGGCAATTTATGAAAACGTGTATATTTTAGTCGTTTCAAATCCGTTTTCTACGTATTATACGTCCTTAGCTTCGTATCAAAGTATACTAATATATTTTTGATAAGTCGAAATAATTTGTAAAGCTTAAGGCTCGTTTTTGACTCGTACAAACTAAAAACACTTTGCTGAAATTTTCAGAAATTATATATTTCGTCGTCAAACTTGAAAAATTCATAACTTCTTCGTTATAACTCCGTTTTAATCCGTTCAAGCGGCCACGGATTCGTTTTAAAGTATATTTTCTAAATATCAAGGCCAAAAACTCGTGCCTACTGTCGGATTTTCCAGAAAAACAAAATAAGAACAGACCACTATATATACTTGTCGAAAATAGTTTTTCTCGTACTAAACCTATTCCAATCCCTTCAAAACAACTCCAAAGCTATTCTAATCCTACCATACACCTTCTTAGGGTGTCATGGGTTCCTAAACATCATCAAGACCAATATATAACAAGGGAATAATTATAGGATGACTTTTATATATTAAACTCTAAAAATAATGGTAAAAATGGTATAAACAACAATAAGTCATGCATGCTTGCTCCAAATATGAAGAAATAAATATGAAATGATAAGGAAAAATGAAAAATGTAAATGATATGCTTACAAGTAAATTATGATGAGGTGCAAAGAACAAAGGTTTAACCTAAACACCCTAGGTTTTTATTTCAAAACCTTAATAAGAGTGTAATCTAGATTGTAATAAACTTGAGCTTGAAAGATATTTGTGATCCCTTGCTACACTTCTTGAAGAACCGGTTTTGGAAGAGAGAACAAGAGAGAAGGAAAGTTTTACTTGACTTGTGAATAAGTGAGATGATTGAATGAATAAGTGAACTTGGAGTGAAAATCTATACTATCAAAGAAAACTACTAACCACTAATTAATGCTACCTCCCCCTTGGTCGGCCAAGGGGGGAGGGATTTGAAAATATATATATTTTTTTTTTTTTTTTTTTTTATATTGTATATACTTGTGTAATTGTAAGAAAAGTGTAAGTAAAAATTGTGTAGTTTAAATGTAACTTGTAAGGTAAAGGGTAGCTTTTAGGTAAAGGAAATTTTTAATAGATCAAAGTAGATTATAATGAGATCATAAAAATTGTAAAAATACATTCCTTGTAAAATTTGAGTGATATAATAATTATCGTGTCGTTTTTAAGAAAAACGTCGTAATAATATAAATTTAACGATTTATATACAAAATAAATTTAAAATACTAGGTAAACTCAAAATATAGTTTTTATAACTAAATGTAAGTATAAAAATATATCGGGATCATTTTTAGAAGTAACGGATTAAATGTTCAAAATAATAACTCACGCGATAACGTTTATTTAATATAAAATTTACGCGTTTAATGTGAAATGTAAAGTTATGAATGAGCTAATATGATGCAATTGATGTTAATGAAATGTAGACTAAACTTAGTCCATATGAAATGTTCGTGATGATATGATCATGAATTCGCCGCTAAACCATAAAGGTTACGCGAATTTGGAACACGTAAACCTAGTTTACGATAAATGTTGAAATTGTGAAGCATGAATTGTTTCGAGAAATGACTGGAAATTGAGAATTGTGACAGAAAAGCTTAAAGGTATTTGCGTCTGGTGGCTGCAACTTATATGGAAATATCCCTCCTTCCATTTTCAACCTCTCACTCCTAGTGAATTTTTCCTTATCTGCTAATCAGCTCAGTGGTAGTCTTCCTTCAGAAATTGGTGAGATGCTCCCAAATCTTGAGTGGCTTCAGTTAAGGAATAACGAACTGACCGGAGTTCTTCCACCTTCTATTTCTAATTGTTCCAAATTAAGACATCTTGAAATAAGTGTTGGATCATTAAACTTGATTTGATCCAATCAAGTATAGAACATCCACAAAGGCCCAAGTCCATAAGGAAGAAAAATCTAGAGCTCTATCTATAAGAAATATGTAGAATGATCCTTAAAATATCCATAGAATTGTGTAGAATATTGTAGCTAAGAAATATCTAGAGTATAGATATGTATAATGTTGGAAATATCTAGAGTTCCATGGAAGTATCTTAGTACTAGACTCTTCCATGGACTAGTATAAATAGAGGGTGGTGTGATGCATTTGTAATGAAGCAAATCAAGGAAAACATAAGCAATCAATAAAACCTTTCATAAGTATTCCTCTCTTCCTAAATTTCACTTACAACCTCTTCATCAAATATAAGCCTAAAAGGCCTTCGACTTTCTAACAAATTGGTATCAAGAGCTAGAAGATCACGATGTCAAGCATGATGAACTTGTTCCAATTTCCTCGTCTTACCAAAGACAACTATGGTAGTTGGTGCATTCGAATGAAGGCATTACTAGGTTCACATGATGTATGGGAGATGGTAGAGAAAGGTGTTGAGAATGTAGATGATGAAAGTTCCATGAATGCCGCCCAAAGGGTGGAGTTGCAAAAGGCAAGAAAGAAGGATCAAAGTGCTCTTACACTCATCTATCAATGTCTTGATGATGCGATGTTTGAAAAAGTTGCAAATGCATCTACTTCCAAGGAAGCGTGGGAGATCCTTCAAAATGCTTTCAAAGGAATCAACAAAGTGAAAAAGGTACGTCTTCAAACTCTTAGAGGAGAGTTCGAAAAACTCCAAATGGAGGAATCCGAAACCATTTCGGATTATTTCACTCGTGTCTTGACCATTTCAAATGAAATGAAGAGAAATGGTGAAAGTTTGAGTGACACAAGGGTGATAGAAAAGATTCTTCGTTCTTTGCCCCCAAGCTTTGATTACATTGTCGTGGCCATAGAAGAGTCAAAAGACATAGAATCAATGACCATTGATCAAATCATGGGATCTTTACAAGCCCATGAAGAGAAGTTGAAGAAAAGAAGGGGGAAAGAACCCTTGGAGCAAGCTTTATACTCAAAGGTCTCTTTCAAAGAAAGAGAAAAGAGCTTTCTACATGGAAAGGAGCAAGGAAGAGGACGCGGTATTTTTCTAGGTCGTGGTGGTTTCCAAGGCCGAGGACGAGGAAGAGGAAGAGAAGATATCAACAAAGAAGATGAAAACCAATGGTCTTCATATCGAAGAGGTCGTGGGAGAGGCTTTCAATCTCAAAGAGGAGGTAAGCCCCAAACACAATGTTACAACTGTCGTAAATATGGTCATTATGCCAATGAGTGTACTAGCTCAAGACAAGTGGATGAAAAAGCTAATCTTGTGGAGGTAGAAGACGGAGATGAGCTTACCTTACATGACGAAAAAGAAGAGAGGATAGAGCCATGGCATACAGATTCCACTACAAGTAACCATATGACGGGTGAAGAAGACTTGTTCGTGGAGATGGAGAAAAGTAAAGGTAACGTCACATTTGGAGACGAATCAAAGGCACCGGTGAAAGGAAAAGGTAAGATACTTATCCGAGCTAAAGATGGAAGTCACCAATATATTTCGGACGTATACAATGTGCTCAATCTTAAAAGTAATATTTTAAGTGTGGGACAACTTTTAGAGAAAAACTACGATATTCATTTCAAGGATCGTAGTGCTACAATAAGGAATCCCGAAGGAAAGCTCATAGCAAAAGTGCCTATGACCAAAAACCGAATGTTCCTTCTAAACATTCAACATGATGAAGCTAAGTGCTTAAAGAGTTGTTTGAAGGATCATTCGTGGCTTTGGCACATGAGGTACGGGCACTTAAACTTTGGTGACTTAAAGTTATTATCCTCAAAGGGAATGGTGAAAGGGTTAGATCAAATTGATCATCCCAATCAACTGTGTGAAGGATGCCTTCTTGGGAAGCATGCTAGGAGTTCGTTCCCAAAAGAAGCGACATCAAGAGCTAAGGAGCCTTTACATCTAATTCACACGGATTTGTGTGGTCCCATTACTCCACCCTCTTATAGTAAGAATCTTTACTTTATGCTCTTTATTGATGACTTTTCAAGAAAAACTTGGGTATATTTTCTGAAAGAAAAATCCCAAGCTTTTGAAACTTTTAAAACATTTAAAACTATGGTTGAAAAAGAGAAAGGTTTAAAAATTAAATCAATGAGATCCGATAGAGGTGGAGAATTTTTATCAAAAGAATTTAGCAAATTTTGTGAGGATAATGGGATCCGGAGATTTCTAACGGCTCCTTACTCCCCACAACAAAATGGAGTGGTTGAGAGAAAGAATAGAACCATTCTCAATATGGTCCGAAGCATGTTGAAAAGTAAGAAGATGCCAAAGGAGTTTTGGGCCGAGGCGGTAGATTGTGCAGTATATCTATTGAACCGGTGTCCGTCAAAGAGTTTAGATAACAAGACTCCACAAGAAGCATGGAATGGGATGAAGCCTACCGTCTCTCACCTAAGGGTATTTGGAAGCATAGCATATGTCCACGTTCCCAGCCAAAGGTGATTAAAGCTTGATGATAGAAGTGAGAAGCATGTGTTTGTTGGCTACGACAAGCAGTCGAAAGGTTATAAGCTCTATAATCCAATCACAAGGAAGGTGGTAGTGAGTAGAGACGTGGATTTCGATGAAGAAGAGACATGGGATTGGAGCATCAAGGAAAATGAAAGGTATGACTTTCTTCCTATGACAGATGAAGAAGAGACGGGTGAATCAAGTGAAGAAGTCCAACAACCTCAAAGTCCAACTCCAACCCAAGAATCACCTTCAAGTTCAAGTGAAGGAGAACCGAAGACAAGAAGTTTGCAGGAGCTCTACGAGGTAACTGACGAAATACCCCTTACTTGTTTATACGCTGATTGTGAACCTTTAGTTTTTGAGGAGGCTATGAAAAGCAAGAAATGGAGACAAGCCATGGACGAGGAGATAAAGTCCTTTGTCACCCCGGTTTCTCGTTCTATTTCCCTACGCAGAATCAATGGATCATCACGAACAACACGAATTCTTGACATTTGTGATAAAATAGGAAGTTTTTCAACTTCGTTCCAGATTTCGTCGTAGTCGAGAGATTCCATGAGAATAGAAGAAGTTAGAATCAAATGGATAGATGGTAAAGGGATAAAGAATCAAAAAGGGTAAGAGGGTAAAGATGAATATTTTTGGATTTTTGAAAAACATGCCATAAAAACAAAGAATGAAAATATTTTTGGTGTTGTCAACACTTTAGGAAAAGTGTTAATGAACTTTTTTATTTTATTTAAAAACTGTTTACAAAAAGGTGGTATATGCACAAGTACGGGTCTGGAAATGCTTAAAACACGCTTACAGCCTCCCCGGCAGCGGCGCCAAAATTTGATTGGTGATAAACAGTCAAGTCTAATCACTCAAGCTAACCACTTGTGAATGGCTAACCGTAACAAACTTAAAATTGCTCAGAAACCAATACAATGAAGATCAGAGAATACAATGAATTCCCGGGTCGTTAAGTCCCAAGGAGGATGAATTGGTGTATAAACACTTTCAGATGATAGAATGATCACTAAGGATAGTGATCAGTAAGGTTTTGGATGGAAAATTACCTAAAGAAAAGATTTACAAATTAAAGCGACTTAAATGCAAATTAAAAGAAATTAAAAAGCTAAAATATATTAAATAAACGCTATCACTATTTTTAAAGTCGATGAACGTTTATTTTATAAAACCTAAAACGTACGTTTAAATAAAATTACGTAAACGTACAAAATAAAACGTGAGTTTTAAAGAAATAAAAGGCCTATAAATATGAAAATGACATTTTTACAATCCTAATAATAAAAGAAAATTATTAGAAAAAGAAAATTATTTTTACAACTATTTATTTAATTATTTCTAATTAAAAACTATTTATTAAGTATTTAAAATACACTTAAATACAAGAAAATACAAAATTAACCTAGAAAAATGAAATTATAACTTGGAAAAGTCTAAAATATGATAAAACTTATTTTAAAACTGAAAATATATTTTTTATACTTTATATGTATTTATTATTGATTTAAAACTATTTAAAACTAATTAAAATGCTAAAAAATACTATTTAAGCCAAGAAAATTATGGAAAAATACTTTTTATTACTTTTATATTTATCTTAATCTAGTAAAATTGAAAACATATTTTTTTGAGCTTTTTCTAATTTATTTGTATTAAAAGCTATTTAAAAAGGATTAAAAATTAGTTAAAATAAAGAAAAATAGCAAACAGTGTAGGAAAAATATGAAAAATTCAGGAAAATTCTAAAATATTATTCTAAGTTTATAAAAAATATCAAAACATATGCTTATTTGGAGGAAAAAGCAACTGCTGTGGATTAGCTTATAAATAAGCACTTCAAAATAAGCTAAAAGCTACAAATGACCACCAAATAATCACAGAAGCTAAGTTATGCTATATTAACTTATTACTAACCTATTCCAACCATCTTAAACTTCTGAAAAGCAGTTTAAGCCAAGAATTAAGCAAATCAAAAACTAGTTTTTACTCAAAAATGGGACAACATTAAGGCTTATCTAGGAGTGGGGTCCACACTGATTAAGCTCAAAACTTTTACTGAAATGGCTAGTCATCTGGGTGGTGAGTGGAAAGGAACCAAGAACCACCATTGGGGTCCACTGGTGTGGCCTGTGGGACCCACCAAAGTGGTGGTGATGCCACTGTTTTGGTGCATATCAGCTGCACAGGGGATGGTTCAGAAATGGGTGCTCAAAAGAAGCTACTGATTAAGCACTATATAAGCTGATACAAAGCAAACTATTATTTTTCTAATTTTCTTAAGCAACTATATTTTACTATCCCAAAAGCATTTAAGCTAAATCCTAATATTGAATACACTATAAAATTCTAAGTTTTATTCAAAAACAGGTATATGAGAATTTGACTTTTTATAAAAATAAGCTAGTTTGACTTTTATGAGCTTTTACTTGATTCTATGAACTTATAAGGTTATAATAAGCTGAGATAAGATTATCTATGGCTATGGAAACAACTTTTAAGCATGTTAACTGAATTTGTCAATCCAAATTCTCAACAGTTAACTAAAATGGTGAGTTTTAAACTAATTTTGACTTTTACTCAAGTAAGGACTATGTTTTATGACTTGTCTGAGCTAATATGACTTATTAGGACTTAGAACAACAATGAACATTAACTCTACTGGCCTTTAGCAGTTTTGAATCATCAAATCCAAACATCCCTTATAGAAACTGCTTTTGATCTTTTTGAGTGGTAAAATCAATTGACAACTCTTAAACCTAACTGTTTAAGTCAATTGTACGAATTTTCAACAAAGGTATCGGTATCTATTAGAATAGAGTCGAATAATATTGGAATATTCAAGTATCTTAGTTCATTTTCGAGTATTTTCAGTTTGATCGAATAAAAATATTTTTCAGTTTAAGAGTATATGGACAAAAACTTATTTTGAATCTTAAAATATCACATAAGTTATAATCCTAAATCGAATTTACGAAAACCCTATCATTTTATATCAACGAATTCTTTTAATCTTTTTATTATCAAACGAAACATAGTCGAATATATCACGAATTAGTCATCGAAGAAAACTCGTGGGTAAAGACTTGGTAGGGGACACGTCGACTATACGTGGTTTTGTCACCGTAGTGGTGGTGAAACCACCCAGGGTGTCCGGTGTGG
>BPTQ01000009.1:39683807-39700169 GCA_019973895.1 Chrysanthemum seticuspe
CTAAGATATTGCTAGTCCCTAGCAATGATTTATGAAAAGTTAATGGATTTTATCTCTTTACCAAAAGCCATTACTTCTGGAGTAGCCAATTGTTTCAGTTCAAGTAAGAACCTTGGTACAATGATAACCAAATGATTTTGAGCAAATCATAAGCTGTCAACGGATTTGATTTGTCTTTACCAGAAGCCGTTTGCTTCTGGACTAGCCAACTCTTAGATAAATTATCAATATTATCTTTGGTGAGTCGATTACCAATTATGGATTTCCCACTGCCTTTACCACAAGCCATAAACTTGCGGGCTAGCCAACTCTTCACTAGTTAAAGATATGGTGAGTTGAACACCATACAATTTTGGGCAAATTGCAAGCCATAAACGGATTTGAGATATCTTTACCAAGAGCCGTTTGCTCCTGGATTAGCCAATCCTTATGTGGGTTAGACATGGTGGACTGATTACCATTTGTTGTGTTTAGTACATAGTACTTCCACTAAAATAAAAATTTTTAAAATTTGGCCATTTTGGGGGAAAAAGGGACTAAAAGGGTACATTTATGATCAAATTCGCCAGAATTTCCCCCCCCCCCACACTTAGAAATGAATATTGTCCTCAATATTCAAAGTACCGGCTGTTATGCCGAAACTTAGAACGTAAAAAGATAACATTACTAGCTAAGTGTAGAAACACAACATTTATTCTCTTTTTTAATATTTACAATTTTCATTTATTTTTAAGGTCTATATACAACATGTGGGGCATCTCCCCCACACTAAGGTGGTACACACGGGTGAAAACCCATGTTTAGCTACTGTTTTTGATTACCGAGTCGGTAGCTTGACTCGACCCCGAATTAATTGGTTCATGGGGAAGTAAGTGGAAGAGACAATCTCCATCGGACTTTCATTTTAAGATGTTTGTATAAACATTGAAGTACGTGAAAGTTCCACACCGATGAGATATAGATAGAACCGGCTCAAAAATGATAAATGAAAATGACGGGGTCAAAGATAATGTCTTCATTCCCGAAGGAGTGAAGAACAGGAGAAGCTACGGGATAGGTGAAGAAGAGAAAGAAAGTCATGATAATAATCTTGACTAACTCATCATCATCATAAGGAGAATTCATGATAGCATGAATTTCATATTTTAAGCTCAATTGGTCTAGACATATCCCGGGTGTGTCTAGATCAAAATAGAAGTTATCATACTCCGGTGGAGATATGATATGAGTGAGTTCACAGGAGAACTCCTCAAAGGCGAATGATTCATATTCAGGATTGATTTGAATGAGTTCAATGGAGAACTCCTCAAAAGTGAATGATTCATAATCGGGGAGAGAATTATGAGAATGAGAAGTGGTAATACCACTAATCTTCTCTCCCATATGATCAAAATGGAACGTTTGCAATTCGGGAATAGAATCATTGAACAAAAGTTCACTATCCTCAAAGGGGATAGGATATGAAGTAGGCTTTTCATCAAAAGCCTCGATTCTAGAAATGAGAAGATTAACATTCAATAATGTAAGACGAAGAGCTTCGTCTTGGATTATTTCTTCTTCATTCTCTTCTCCTAAGCTGACAAGCTCAGAAGGTAATTCCCCTACATAACTTATGTCTCCACAAGATAAAGAATGGTCCTCATCAGAATCAGAGAACATCTCAATATGATCATTTTGGAAGACAAGAGGAGGAGGGATATCACACACATGATCAAAAGTTCCCTGTGACTCTCTTGGGATTGAGACAAGGTCCTCAACACTAGACTTTATGAATTCGTCCGATTCCTTTTCAGGCACAGTGTCAAGAAGCTCATCCCCCATGTTCAGAGAGTGAGTGGGAGCTTCGGGTGTGATAGCAGTTACATGAGAATGAATCTCAACTGCTGGAATATCCACTGATGAACTTGATGAATCTTCAAGTGTATCTTCATCATCACTGTCATCAGGAATAAAACGAAATTGAGAGCTAGATCTGGCTGCTTTTTCTTTTGCAATTAATTCCCTAATAGACTTTTCAAAAGCAATTTGAGAATTTATTTTAGCAGCCTGCTCTTCAGCTAGCAATTCTTCCATGGATTTCTCATGTGAAGTTTGAATGACGGGACATTGTGGGAGTGGAGATTTGTCAAAACCGGAAGGTTGACATTGATAATCATCATGAGGACCCCCACAATATACACAAGAAAAACTGGGAACATTATGAAATGCTGTCTTACTCAACTCCTCAGTTCTTTTCACTGACTCCAGAAGCTCTAGATAAGTGTCTTGTTGAGTTTGCTGAGGAGTTTGAGTTATTTGGCACTGTGGAGATTGGTCGTGATATGGATAGTCGTAATTGTTACAAGGAAATGGATTCCCTGTTTGACAATCAGAGCTGAAATGAGGACCTCCACAGCTCTCACAACAGTAAAACTGTTGAGCCTGGGTTGGTGAATCATATGGATATTGGTCATAACCAAAGTTCTGAGCATCATCGGAAAACTGTTCATAAACAATCGTGTTTCCTGATTGACATTCAAATCCTTGGTGAGGACCTCCACAAAATTCACAGCAGTATTGTTGATTATATGAAGATAAGTCGGGTTGTGGTGGGTAATTAGAAAAATTTGAGGGGTCGTTAAATGAGTTCGTATTAGGATCATAATCAAATGAATTCCTCGAACCACAAAAAAAAACAACTCCCGTTATGAATATCGTTACCACACTGTACACACGTACACCAGCGACATGGTGAACCAAAAAGAGGCTCACCACAACCGACACAAGGAATAAACGATTCTATTTGAGAGTTATGAGAAGGAATCAGTTCATTCAAAGAATCAACAAAACCAACATGGTGATCTGAATGACTAATAAGACTCAAAGAACATTTTGAAAAATCCGGAGGTGGGACAAGTGGTGTGCTCTGAGAGCTAGCAATTTCCACCACTTCCGTTATGGTCTCCGGTTCTGGTTCTTGAGAAACGTGAAGATTAGGCAAGTCATTCTTACTAGTCACCGGTCTAAATTCTGCATGTTTGCTTTTAACCATAAATCGTGAAAGTTTAGAATCAATTCTAGACGGCTTAGGAGCAATCGAGGGATTAGATCTTTGGATAACCGTAGGTTGGACGTATTTAGCACCTTCATTATCAGATGAAAGTACCTGGTCCTTTGTCACCCCGGTTTCTCGTTCTATTTCCCTACGCAGAATCAATGGATCATCACGAACAACACGAATTCTTGACATTTGTGATAAAATAGGAAGTTTTTCAACTTCGTTCCAGATTTCGTCGTAGTCGAGAGATTCCATGAGAATAGAAGAAGTTAGAATCAAATGGATAGATGGTAAAGGGATAAAGAATCAAAAAGGGTAAGAGGGTAAAGATGAATATTTTTGGATTTTTGAAAAACATGCCATAAAAACAAAGAATGAAAATATTTTTGGTGTTGTCAACACTTTAGGAAAAGTGTTAATGAACTTTTTTATTTTATTTAAAAACTGTTTACAAAAAGGTGGTATATGCACAAGTACGGGTCTGGAAATGCTTAAAACACGCTTACAGCCTCCCCGGCAGCGGCGCCAAAATTTGATTGGTGATAAACAGTCAAGTCTAATCACTCAAGCTAACCACTTGTGAATGGCTAACCGTAACAAACTTAAAATTGCTCAGAAACCAATACAATGAAGATCAGAGAATACAATGAATTCCCGGGTCGTTAAGTCCCACGGAGGATGAATTGGTGTATAAACACTTTCAGATGATAGAATGATCACTAAGGATAGTGATCAGTAAGGTTTTGGATGGAAAATTACCTAAAGAAAAGATTTACAAATTAAAGCGACTTAAATGCAAATTAAAAGAAATTAAAAAGCTGAAACTACCAAAGGGTCTTGTTTACAAATCCTCTAGTGATTTATAGACGCCTACTCTACGGTTGTCCTTGAATACTTTATCCTACAATTACCTAGATAATTATATTCTAAAGTTCACAAAGAAATTTCAAGCATTAAGTACACAACGAATAATCTAGCGCACTCTAGATCATTAGTCAACTAAGATAAGTATCAACCAATCAATATTCAATAATTAAGTTTCATATTCCCTAAGCAAACACACAAATAAATTAGCCGGACATGGAGAACATGCAAGCATACACACAAATAATCAAAGACATAATTAAATTAATGAAGTAAATACTTAGCTTGATGTATAATAGGGTTTAGAACCCTAAAATACTGCACAAGAAAGTCTTGGTTCGGTTTTAGGTTTTTACTCCAAAAGACTACCCACAAAAACTGAAAAATTCGGATTCTATATATAAGATTACATCTGCGACGGCGTCACCTTATGTTTCGTGACGCCGTCGTGTCGCCTATATTAAATAAACACTATCACTATTTTTAAAGTCGATGAACGTTTATTTTATAAAACCTAAAACGTACGTTTAAATAAAATTACGTAAACGTACAAAATAAAACGTGAGTTTTAAAGAAATAAAAGGCCTATAAATATGAAAATGACATTTTTACAATCCTAATAATAAAAGAAAATTATTAGAAAAAGAAAATTATTTTTACAACTATTTATTTAATTATTTCTAATTAAAAACTATTTATTAAGTATTTAAAATACACTTAAATACAAGAAAATACAAAATTAACCTAGAAAAATGAAATTATAACTTGGAAAAGTCTAAAATATGATAAAAATTATTTTAAAACTGAAAATATATTTTTTATACTTTATATGTATTTATTATTGATTTAAAACTATTTAAAACTAATTAAAATGCTAAAAAATACTATTTAAGCCAAGAAAATTATGGAAAAATACTTTTTATTACTTTTATATTTATCTTAATCTAGTAAAATTGAAAACATATTTTTTTGAGCTTTTTCTAATTTATTTGTATTAAAAGCTATTTAAAAAGGATTGAAAATTAGTTAAAATAAAGAAAAATAGCAAACAGTGTAGGAAAAATATGAAAAATTCAGGAAAATTCTAAAATATTATTCTAAGTTTATAAAAAATATCAAAACATATGCTTATTTGGAGGAAAAAGCAACTGCTGTGGATTAGCTTATAAATAAGCACTTCAAAATAAGCTAAAAGCTACAAATGACCACCAAATAATCACAGAAGCTAAGTTATGCTATATTAACTAATTACTAACCTATTCCAACCATCTTAAACTTCTGAAAAGCAGTTTAAGCCAAGAATTAAGCAAATCAAAAACTAGTTTTTACTCAAAAATGGGACAACATTAAGGCTTATCTAGGAGTGGGGTCCACACTGATTAAGCTCAAAACTTTTACTGAAATGGCTAGTCATCTGGGTGGTGAGTGGAAAGGAACCAAGAACCACCATTGGGGTCCACTGGTGTGGCCTGTGGGACCCACCAAAGTGGTGGTGATGCCACTGTTTTGGTGCATATCAGCTGCACAGGGGATGGTTCAGAAATGGGTGCTCAAAAGAAGCTACTGATTAAGCACTATATAAGCTGATACAAAGCAAACTATTATTTTTCTAATTTTCTTAAGCAACTATATTTTACTATCCCAAAAGCATTTAAGCTAAATCCTAATATTGAATACACTATAAAATTCTAAGTTTTATTCAAAAACAGGTATATGAGAATTTGACTTTTTATAAAAATAAGCTAGTTTGACTTTTATGAGCTTTTACTTGATTCTATGAACTTATAAGGTTATAATAAGCTGAGATAAGATTATCTATGGCTATGGAAACAACTTTTAAGCATGTTAACTGAATTTGGCAATCCAAATTCTCAACAGTTAACTAAAATGGTGAGTTTTAAACTAATTTTGACTTTTACTCAAGTAAGGACTATGTTTTATGACTTGTCTGAGCTAATATGACTTATTAGGACTTAGAACAACAATGAACATTAACTCTACTGGCCTTTAGCAGTTTTGAATCATCAAATCCAAACATCCCTTATAGAAACTGCTTTTGATCTTTTTCAAAGCTTAACAAAGATTTAGACTATGCCATGACTTACAGACCTTATAATATCTTTTAATAAGACTTAATAAGTATGAAACACTAGTACTAACAACATGAAACACAAAAATAATGATTATGCTATTTTAACTGTGAAAATAAAATTTTTATAAACTACAAATTGAAAAGAACAAATGACTGGTTTTATGGTTTATTTTAACTTAACTATAGCTAATAAACATTCAAACACAGAGATATAAGCTTAAAAACTCTTAAACAGTAAAAAGCAAGAAATTAGCAAAAGGCTTACAAATGCTTTAATGCTCAAAAATGAGAACTGATTACCAAGGACACCCCTATTAGCTTTCCATAAAGCTTCTAAACCAACATTAATCCAAATTCAGCTCTGCTTCATCTTGTGATCTCATCTTTACTGATTTTTTATTTTATAACTAATTTATATGAATTTTTTGGCATTTTTGGTTTTTTAACTTTAAACTAAAAATTATTGTTTCTAAAAGCTTTCAGAAGATTTATATGAGCTTGTGTGAGCTTATACAACCCTCAATAACAACTAAGAACAATATTTGAGAAATTTGGAAATTTAAACATGGAAATAGGCAAAAACTGAATTAGTACATAATAACTGAAATTGAAACTGAAAGAAAGTTTTTATTACACTAAGAAACAATTATAAGGTCTTTGAAAAACTAAACTTACACTGGAAAACATAAAAAAACTTAAAACGAAATACAAAAAATAAAATTACACTACTTGGTCTTCTTTCTAGCTTCTCATCCTTATTTATTGACTTCTTTGAGTCTCTTGTCGACCTCTGAGTAAATCCCACCTTAATCCAACCATTGAATCCTTCCAATTCATCAAGACTGTCCATGTGGAATTTTTGGCGGGAAAAGTGGATTAAGCAGGTTTTTACAATTAATGCCTCTTGGATGGATGTGGAGGTGGAGTGGTAAGGTGGACAAGTGGAGATGGTGAGGTGGAGGTGAAGAGGTGGCAAAACTGCTCTGGTATTGGTTTACAGGCGTGGTGAAGGAGACACACAGTGGTGGCGGGTTTTTTGGTTGTTTGACCGTTTGACCAAGTATTAATAACGGGGGTGTTGGGTTTGGGCTAAAGACTGGGCCAGCTGCTGGGTTGGTGGATTTGGATTTGGTTTGTTAACAATTACAAGGGTCCATTTGGTTTAAGTAAAGGACCATTCATGTAATATTTGCAAAGTTTAGGACTGAAACTGCCATTCTTTCAAAATTATTCCAAGGGCCAAAATTGTTAAGTTAGATAAACCAAAGGACTTATTTTGCATTTTATTACAATTTAAAATACCCCGAGGACCATTTATGTAATTTTCCAAAGTTTAGGGGGTTAAATTGTAGTTTCCTCAAAGTTATCAAAATAGTTCCAAATTGTAAATTCATGAATAGTACAAGGGTATATTTTGTAAAATTTCCATTTTTGAATACCCAGGGACCATTTTTGCCAATTTTGAAACTCTAGGGACCAAACTTGTAATTTTCCAAAAGTTTACCATAAGGACCAATTTTGTCATTTATTAATAGTACAAGGTTTATTTTTGATAATTTTCACTTTTTAAATTAACCAGGGACTATATTTGACATTTTTCAAAGTTGAGGAACTAAAGTTGTCATTTTGTGATTTTTAAACTTTAAAAGGTTTATTTTGACAACTTTTGAATCTCATGGACCTAAAATGATATTTTACAAGTTTTTGACTTACCAGGGACTAGATTTGACAACTTTTGTAACTTGGGGGACTAAAACTGCCAATTATGCAAACTTGATACGTTTTTCATCTGATTTTGATGTTTTTGCATTTAAAACATATAAAACACTTGTTTGTGATATTTTCATCATTTTGATGCATTTCTGAGTGTTTTCAGATGTTTTTGGCATTCTAATAGTACAAAAATGATGAGTATTTAGACACTCATCAACAAGACCAAGAAAAACGCCAAAGGCGAAGTGGAAAAGTACAAGGCAAGACTTGTGGCAAAAGGTTACAAGCAGAAGCATGGTATCGACTACGAAGAGGTATTTGCTCCTGTTGCTCGCTTAGAAACTATTAGAATGATTATTGCTATTGCTGCTCAATATAGGTCAAAAATCCACCAAATGGATGTAAAGTCTGCATTTCTAAATGGACTTCTTGAAGAAGAAGTTTATGTGGAGCAACCAGAGGGATATGTTGCCAAAGGGCAAGAAGGTAAAGTGCTAAGGTTGAAGAAGGCCTTATATGGTCTAAAGCAGGCATCACGTGCTTGGAATACTAGAATTGACAAGTATTTCCAAGAACATGGTTTTACTAAATGCCTAAGTGAATATGCACTTTACGTGAAATTTGCAAATGGAAGTATACTGCTCGTCTGCTTGTACGTGGATGATTTGATCTTTATAGGAAACTCTCAGAGTATGATTGATGAGCTCAAGAAGTCAATGACGAAAGAGTTCGAGATGACAGACATAGGACTTATGTCTTATTATCTTGGCATTGAGGTGAAGCAGACGGATGATGGAATTTTCATAAGTCAAGAAGGATATGCCAAGGAGATATTAAAGAAGTTTGGCATGGATAAGTGCAATCCCGTCGGCACCCCCATAGAACATAAGGCAAAGCCTTCTAAGCATGACGGAGGAGAAGCGGTAGACTCGACTCAATTCAAGAGTCTCGTTGGAAGTTTGCGCTATTTGACATGTACAAGACCTGACATACTCTTTGCAGTTGGTTTAATTAGTCGTTTCATGGAAGAGCCTACGACAAAGCATTTGGAGATTGCAAAGAGGATCCTCCGTTATATCAAAGGTACCGTAGACTACGGAATGTTTTATTCAACAAGTGAAGACTTCAAGCTGGTGGGATATAGCGACAGTGACTGGGCTGGAGACACAGACGATGGAAGAAGTACAACAGGATTCATATTCTTCCTAGGTAACAATGCTTTTACATGGTCTTCAAAGAAGCAACCTATTGTTACTTTGTCTAGTTGTGAAGCGGAGTACGTAGCTGCAACATCATGTGTATGTCACGCAATTTGGCTTAGAAGTATGCTAAAGGAGCTACACATGGAACAAGAAGATGCGACTGAGATCTACGTGGATAACAAGTCGGCCATTGACTTAGCTAAAAATCCAGTATACCATGATCGAAGTAAGCATATCAACACTCGTTATCACTTTATTCGAGAGTGCATTGCAAGGAAAGATGTCCAAGTGATACATACGAGGTCCGAAAACCAAGTTGCAGATATCCGCACCAAGCCGATCAATGAGAAAGATTTTTCAAGACAATGAATGATGCTTGGAGTTGGTAAATCGAGTTTAAAGGGGGGTGTTGGATCATTAAACTTGATTTGATCCAATCAAGTATAGAACATCCACAAAGGCCCAAGTCCATAAGGAAGAAAAATCTAGAGCTCTATCTATAAGAAATATGTAGAATGATCCTTAAAATATCCATAGAATTATGTAGAATATTGTAGCTAAGAAATATCTAGAGTATAGATATGTATAATGTTCAAAATATCTAGAGTTCCATGGAAGTATCTTGGTACTAGACTCTTCCATGGACTAGTATAAATAGAGGGTGGTGTGATGCATTTGTAATGAAGCAAATCAAGGAAAACATAAGCAATCAATAAAACCTTTCATAAGTATTCCTCTCTTCCTAAATTTCACTTACAACCTCTTCATCAAATATAAGCCCAAAAGGCCTTCGAGTTTCTAACAATGAGTAGTAACAATTTTAGTGGGAAGTTGACAATTGATTTTTCAAAACTAGCTGATATTAATAAAATTTTAATAAATAATAACAACTTCCATCGACGCAGGAGAAGCTGATGACATGAGGTTTATAGATTCTTTGAAAAACTGCACCAGAGTAGTAAAATTGGAGCTTCAGAATTGCAGCTTAAGAGGAGTGCTTCCGATATCAATAGGTAATCTTTCTGATCAACTCAACTTTCTACGTTTAGGACAAAATCAGTTATTCGGAAACCTCCCTTCAAGTATAGGTAATCTAGTTGGCTTGGCCAATTTAGATTTACAATCTAATCGATTCAAAGGAAAAATTCCCACAACCATTGGTAAACTGAAAAAGCTACAACTTCTTGGCCTAAATAGCAATCAATTTTCAGGGCCTATCCCTGATACCATCGGAAAGTTATCATTGCTGACTAAATTCTATTTATATTCCAACAAACTAGAAGGCCATATTCCATCAAGCCTCGGGAATTGTAAAGAACTTAATGGGTTAAACCTTGGTGACAATAGACTTAGTGGCAAAATACCCACGCAACTTCTTCAACTTCCATCACTAAATTATTTTTTAATTCGATCTCATAATAGCCTATCTGGTTCAATTCCTATAGAGATTAAAGACCTTAAGATGTTGAGTTATCTCGATTTATCTTACAATAATTTATCAGGCAACATTACTAGTATCCTTGGTGAATGCATTAGCCTTACAGAAATATACCTTAGTGAGTTAGTGACAACATATTTCAAGGCATAATACCATCTTCTTTCTGTTCCTTAGGAGGATTGCAGGTACTCGACATTTCTCAAAATAATTTATCAGGAAAAATTCCCCAATTCTTAGACAAATGGTTTTCCTTAGAAATTTTGAACCTATCCTTTAATGACTTTGAGGGTGAAGTGCCGGTTGTAGGAGTGTTTGCCAATGCAAGTGCAATTTCGGTTTTGGGGAACAATAGGCTCTGTGGTGGTTTGGTTACACTTGAGTTACCCAAATGCAAGGAGAAGGGTAGTAAGAAAAAAAAGTTTCCTTTCTTCTTATTACTTATTTTTATTGCATCGACGTTGCTCGTCGTATTATTTTGTGTGTATCTTTTGTGCAAGAAGAAAGGCAACAGTCAACCATCTCAATCTTTAGGGAATGAACGGTTCTTGAATGTTTCATACAATGAACTTCTCAAGGCTACTAATGGCTTCTCTACAAAGAATTTAATTGGGGAGGGAGGGTTCAGCTCCGTTTTTAAAGGAATCCTTGATTCTGACTATAATAGAATTGTTGCAATCAAAGTTCTACATCTTCAAAATCGAGGAGCTCACAGAAGTTTTCTAGCAGAATGTGAAGCATGGCGGAATGTTCGACATCGTAATCTGTTGAAGATAATAACTTCATGTTCAAGTGTTGATTTTCAACGCAATGATTTTAAAGCTTTGATTTACGAGTTTATGCCCAATGGAAGTGTACACAATTGGCTTCATTCAAGTGCAAATACATCAAAACTCAACCTTCTTCAAAGAAAAAATATTCTTAGAGATGTTGCAACAACACTTCATTATCTTCACAATCACTGCCAAACGAAGATTGTTCATGGTGACTTGAAGCCTAGCAACATTCTACTTGATGAAGATATGGTGGCTCATGTTGAAGACTTTGGTTTAACTCGACTACTTGGTACAAACTTAAACAAAAACAGCTCAACTGGGGTTAAAGGAACAATTGGTTATGCACCTCCAGTTAATATATGATTCTTGTATTCCATGATGCTTATATTTACTTCCAGATTATAGCTTGGTAAATTGACCGATTATTTTAACTGGCAGAGTATGGTCTCGGGAGTGAGATGTCAAGTATTGGGGACATCTACAGTTTTGGAATATTATTACTAGAGGTGATGACTGGGAAAAGGCCGATAGACGACATGTTTAACGAAGGTCTTAGCCTTCAGTAAGTTTGCTTACATGGCATTACAGGATCACATAATCGATGTTATTGATGATGATGCAATTATGTTGCAAAGTACGGAAGCTAATGCAAAGAAAGTGGAAGAATGCTTGGCTGCAACTATTAAGATTGGAGTATCATGCTCTTTAGTTTCCCCTCCACAACGAATGAAAATAGAAATCGTTTTCATTGAATTGCAGCGTATTCTCGATGCTCTTCAAAATATATGAGGTAATCTGTTCTCCCTTTTGTAGAATGTGATTTTACATGAGTTGGTCAATAAATCATCACTAAAATGGCTTTATTCTCATCTATTTGAACTCTTTCAGGTCTAATACCAAGCTTGCACTGTGAAGTTGAATGTAACTGCAACAAGGAGCAGTGCACGTAGTATATAATACGTTGTCAAGCATGTTTGTACGTGTGGTTTAACTTTCTTGTGGCATAAGTGTAAGAGACGTAAGAGTACGTTTAATGACACATCATATGTGTCAAACTCGTTTATGATTATGTGTGATTTAATTTTCCTCAATCCAATATGTGGTGTTGAATTCTACCTTAGTTTTACTTGCTACTATATTGTCTTAATCATATTGTTCGATTTCTTAAAGTGACTATTCTGATATTATATATTCCTGTTGTTTCTTTACTTTTGATTGCAAGCAATAAGGGTTTCGAGTAGGGTATATTTCAATTTTATAAAAAGTTAAAAACTTCATGTTTGCCCAAAATAACGATTCTTGTGCAGGGATTGTTTGTTTGAGATAAGAAACCAAATAATACAAATTTGGCTGCAAAAGTGATGGGCTATCTGAACTTTTAATTTATGCTATCAAATAACTAATTTCACGTAGTTGACTAACCAAAATAAAAATTGTGCTAACAAATTGACTAACTGATAAGATTTATTTGATACCTTTTTGAGAAAAGATCAATAGAGAACACAACTTATTTAAAGAACAAATGCTTCAATCCCCACAATTCAATCTTTTTAGATCTAATGATGTAAATAATCTTAATTTTAAATAAATAAAATACGGAAGGGCATCCTTGTAATTTTCCAATCCACCCTTATTTTCAAGCAAATTACCTAAATAATCCTTATAGAGAGCGATTTTACCGGACTGAACTTTTTTAAGATGCTTTACCAAAATGACCAAAATATGTCACCATCAATGTCTTGATTTTCCATTCGCCTACCTTACTCTCGCCCAAAAAAATGTATTCGTCTGATAGGTGATTGTTGTTATTGGTGGATTGTAGTTGGATGGTTTTTACATGTTTATCCAATACAATTTACTTTACTTTCTAGTTGTTGTGAAACTTTACCATAAAGTACTACGACTACCATGTCTATGCATATACTATCATAAAGTACTACTTAGGGGTGGCAATTTGGGTCGGGTCCGGGTTCGCGGGTTCGGGTTCGTGGGTTCGCGGGTCAGAAACCTTCAACCCAAACCCCGACCTGTTTATATAAACGGGTCAGGAATCTCGACCCTAACATGACTACCTTTAACCTGAACCGACCCATATAACCCGTTTAATTAAACGGGTCAAACAGGTCAACGGGTTAGTTAGGTCAAACGGGTAAACAAGTCAACTTTTTTAACTGTATATGCAAAAGTGCAGGATATCAAAATTCAAAAACATGTTGCAAATATTATCATGTTACATCAACAAATAAAACTTAGGTTCAAAATACGCTGCAAAGTGCATACTGTAACCAAATTACATAAAGTAACATAAGCTGAAATACTACAAAGTTTTAACAAAATACCACACAGCAACAAAAGTACAAATTATTTGCCAACATTCTTAAATAAACATGATAAATTTAAAAGAAATCATCACAATATACATTAAACATTAAGTATCCGGTCTCAATATGGTTGTGAATTGTGGCTTGTGATAGTATCAAGAAAACTAATGATGAATAATATGACTATGGAAGATAAAGATAATTTCCGGTTCTCAATGTTTGCCTTTTGAGTTTTCAAGTACTTAATTTTAACTTCCCATATAACTTTTTTTTAGTTTTCTTGTAATTTTAGTCTATTTAGAACTAACTAATAATGCATGCGTATTTATATTTTATATTTTCTAAAAGTTAAACGGGTTGTCAGGTCGACCCGATTAAATTATCTTCGACCCGAACCTGACCCATTTAATAAACGGGTCAATCAGTTCGACCCAAAAATGACCTAAAACCTATTTAGCCTCAACCCTAACCTGCTAGTTTTCTTGTCGGTTTCAGGTCGGGTTTCGTGTCATGTCGGAAATTGCCACCCCTAGTACTACTACCATGTGAAACTTTACCACCAACCCATGGTACTATATGTCTGCTTTATCATGTGAAACTTTAAAGACATGACTTTTTACAGAATTAAAACACACACAGTCACACACCATACATACCAGTACACCACCATAACCAAGATGAACACAACTCCTCCGCCAGCTCTTCACTCTACCTAGCTCGCCCACCACCTCGCCCACAACCTCGCCTAAAAGCTCTTCACTTTCCCCACCTCACCCACCAGATTCGCCCAACAGCTCTTCACTTCCCCAGCTCGCCCGCGATCTCCTAGCACTCACCCCAACTGATCACGTGTAGCATTTATACTTTTCAATTGCCAAGAATGTCACCTAGAAAAATGAGTGATACGTGTATGGTTCAAAAGTAGTCATAAACTGAATCTAACGAATCATATGCAAAAGTTCATTTTTGAAAAATATATAGGCGAAGTTTATTTTGGTAAACTGATACTCGTTATGGTTCAGTTAAGAAATTCTCTCCTTATTTTCTCATACTCGCACTGTCGCACACACTCTCACCAGATCTAGATGTAGTTCACTCGAGATGTCACCGGAAAATGATGACGTGGATCACGACGGAAAATGATGCTGCTTCCTTCGTCGCTCCTCTGTCGGTAACAATCGCAACAGTCGCCCGGAATCAGGAGGTGTTCGGTGTATGGGGTTGTTTGGGACAGTGGTAATTGTGTGACTAGCAGATCTGACGGCCCAGGGCATCAAATAGTTTGGGGGCATCATATTTTTCGTTATGCTAATCGGTTTAAATGTGATAAATAGGTGTCATAGTAATGGTGTATGATAGAATATCGTTTTTTGTTGTCGAAAGACGTCCTTGCATTCGGAAATGGTTTTCCGGCAAAAAACGCTATGGTGGTTGAAGGTTTGTTGAAAAAGAAGATACAATACCAAAAAGAAATGGAGTGTTTAATAGGGAAAAAACGCATAGGGTAGATAAAAGAAAGTAGTAATATTCCCCATAAAATACATGTGATTGTGATTTACCACAAATCACATGTGATTTACCGCAAATCACATGTTATTTTACCTTAAATTATTTTTTGAAAGTGAATCACATGTGATTTACTCATTTTTAGATTAAAACTGAATCACACATAATTTACATTTTTTCATAACAAAGCAAAAAAAATAAATAACAGAATCACATGTGATTTCAGGAATTTGTTTTATAAAATGAAGGAATAAGTTGATTTAAAGTTAAAGATCACATGTGATTTATTACTCTAAAGATCGAATGTGACTTGTAAAATAACATGTGATTTTTTTGGTGGATCACATGTGATTCTTTTTTGTGGATCACTTGTGATTTTAAAAAAATAACAAATCACATGTGATTTGTTTACGAATCACATGTGATTTTCCTGGACGGAAATTTTGAAAAAAAAAAGTTCGTAGAAAGTATATAAAAGTGCATATCAATAGAAAGATGATTAATTCTCGTCGCGATGGTGTATTTTTCGTAGCTTGAAGATTTACCGTTTACAAGATATGTTGTTTTTAAAAAAAATGTGGAAAGTGGGTTTTTATACAATTACATTTCTACTCTTCCTTTGTTAGTTTTCGCTTTCATCTCATCCATTGGATGGAAAGAAAATGGATGGTTGAGATCTTATGGTTTTTTCTTTAGATTATATGTGTTTTTTGTTGATCTCACCTTATACCTTTTTAAGGGGTCATTTAAGCCCAAAATCATATGAATATGATCAAATATAGCCCTAAATCGTTTCTTTTTGCATTTTATTGGGACGAAAAATCTAGAAATCGGCACATTTAAGGCTTATTTGGACGAAAAAGTGAAGAAAATGACAAAGTAACAAAATTCTGTCAGATAAGGGAGTCTGACGGTGTCACACATCACAAAGTGACGCCGTCACTTGTTACTGAAGATGGATTTTTAATTTACACGGCTAAAGATCTAAAAAGCAGGGTTATTTTACGTTTTTCTTTGCTAAATCCCGATATAAACTAGTATAAGTATGCTAAAACCCGAATTTACTGGGGAATTTTTCCATATTCCACTCTAGTTGTTTTTTGTGTATATTAGATTTCTTTTTTGGTATTCTAGAGTTGGTAGGTAAAAGAAAGGTAGGTTACCTACTCTACTTTCGCTTTTGATTGTTTCCTTCTCATCTTTACATTAACATATTTTTGGGTGAAAGGTGTAAAAAAAATTTTTGTTGTATAGAACATTTGCCATTTAGAAGTTCGATGCTTTTTATGTGGTAGCGCTGCTCTTAATTAGTAGAAAGATAACTATACGTGAAAATATATGAAAGATGCTTGAAAAAAAAAAGTTTTAAAGGCAGGTCCTTTTAGTGTACACTAAGCATTTGTTTAGTGTACACTA